>CM002485.1:18760105-18774106 GCA_000325765.3 Leersia perrieri | reverse complement strand
GTATTTTCTAGAACTTTATTGATCGATGACATTTCTTAAAAATAGACATTTGTCAATGATATTTTTAGACTCACATATATATATATACACACACTCTAGTTGACTTCATTTGTGGTCTACCACCGTGGATGGAACCACTATCGAGCTAGACATTTATTGGAGAAGAAGTGGAAGGAACTCCCAAGCAAATTTGGACAACAGCATACGTAGAGCTGACGCTGATACATGTGCATAAAGCCATGCATACGGGGTGGGCGTGGTGGTGATCGACGACTCGACGTGGCAATTAATCGAGGGCCGCTTCAAGTACGGCAAGCACCGGCGATGCCAGCCCGCCGGTTGCTAGGTTAATCGTAAACATAAAGCTTTGCTTGAGAAGAAACTTAGTGACGGCAGTGCTGCGGCTCCGCTGAGCGAGAGCATTGTTCTGAGCAGCATTGGTAATTTGGCTGGCACCACTGCTTGGCACGCCAGAAACGCACCGGATGTGTACCTTATACAGACAAAAGCCACATCGGTAGTGCCACACGTCCAAATCTTCACGGCACGCCGAGCAGTGACCTGTCGCAGGCACCATGTTAAGGTCATGTTGTGGGTGTAGCGGGGAACGGATTGTTTGAGGGAGCAACGTGCACAGCGGATGCACGTCGAAGGCACATTGAATACAGCGGTACACAAATTTTCCTGTTGGGCAAACCTCTCTGCAGAGGTCGCATATCGATCCTTTATTCTCAGTAGGCATGCAACTCAGCGTGAGGGTGTGCCACGGGTGGGCGAAGAAGGAGATGGTCTCCTTGAAGTAGTCGGCGCAAGCCTCGTGGATGTCGAAGTCGCAGGCGTTGCAGCGGTAGCCGACGAGGCCAGAGAGTTTGGCACAGCAGATGTCGCAGGCTTGGCGAGAGGTGCTTTTGTACGTGGTCCTGAGAAGAAGGTGCTGTGGATGGGCAAAGTATCTTCGTTGCGCAGCTGCCATGTCCTTCTGAATTCTGATCAGGCGTTAGTGAACTGTTACACACAGTACTACAGCCGATCTCTCCACAAGTATGGCGTGCTCTTTTTCTACAAACTATTCTCCTTCTATGGAATCACAGCTACTCCACAGTTTACGTGTCAAGGAGCTACCCATACATTTATACTACTATACATGCTCACCCTCACATCGCAATCTCTAGTTCTCTACTACTGATGCATTGATTGGTTCATTTGATCCCCGTCACTGTTTACTCCAAGCGAGAACACAGCGTCACTAGACTCACCGGCCCATTCACACAAGCTATAGATCATGTTACCAGTGACGGCCTTTGAACGACATCTTACAAATTGCCGACATGGATTTATCAGGATTTGTGAAGGTAACTTTTGAGCGTGGGTAGGATGTGTACACACTGATAAATGTTATGGCTATTGCACGCTTCATCCTAAAATTTAGTAAATATAAAAACAAGAGAGGGGTTCAACATACTCTCCAAATTTGGATTGCTCTCAAATTTCTTTTTATAATGAAAATGTTCTACACCATTGAGATATTATATATATACACAACACACACACTACACTACATGCAGTGTGCTACGAAATTTCGTATCACCCCCTCCTAAATAAAAAAATTAACAAGGAAAAAAGAACATGTGTGGATGGAGCAATAACGTGTGGGATGGAGCAAATAGGGGTAAGTAAAATTTTCAAGAATATATATGAGATAGAGCAGAGTAGAGTGAATTTTTTACTTGCCCGAGAAAATATGTGGGATCTACGAGGAGTGCTACAAAATTTTTGATACACACTATGTGTAATGTAGCGCTACCGAGGTGATGGATCAAATCTCTCTAAATAAAGAAAACCAGTCGATGCTAGTAACAAGTATTAATCTCTCTCTATATATATACTTTTTTTACCAAGCACAACAGGGAGACCCCCACGGTATAGGTATTTTTTTTCTTTATTTAAGCCTGAAATTTGCTTCCTTCGGAAGTTGAACCCAACACCTAGTGGTGCTACTTAAACACTAAACACTGTAACCGTAATAAAAAAATAAAAAAGGGACCAACCAAAAAAGTTAAACTTGCCTCCACTAGATAATGGTGTGATTGATCCACAAAGTACTAAGAGAGGCACTAATTGATCGTTTGGCACAACCCAATAAAAAGTACATACGCGATAAATTGTTGAGCAGTACGTCAGCGTTGACCCCGTGCGGCCGCATAGCAATCTCTGTGTGGCTGTGTATAACCGTTCAACACGGCCGTAGTTCGCCAACGTAGCGCCAAGCTCTGGATGGAGCGAACAAACAACGATAATGCTAGTGGCCCGACCTGTTTGTTTCTTCATTTTTTTTCCTTTTTTCTAATTTATTAAAGGGTAGCATGATCATTTATTTAGTGTTAATTTTGGTGGGTACAAGGATTATATTGAGTCAAATGATAAATTTAAAGGACATATTTGAACAACTTAAAACATTACGGACTAAACTAAACATTTTTTTTCTGATGTTATGTATATGTATATGCCGTACTAATAATATGGAGTACTACTACCTCCGTCCCAGAATGTGTATTTTTGCTCTTCCACACGGTCTTCATGACGATACTTTGACCTAATATATTAAAAAATAAATATTTTTAAATAAAAAGTTATATATTATAATAGCATGTTTGATGACAAATCTATTAACACTATTTTCTGGACGGAGGGATGAGTACGTTTTCTCTATTCTTATGATAGCATTCCTGTGATTGAAATTTGCCCTAAAAGAGCTAATAAGTAATAACAATTTGCTAGGGATTGACATCAAGTAGTGCAGGGTATGTAGTTCTTTATCATATCTGACACAAAATATATAGGGTAGATTTTATCGAACTTCGTCAATCCGGCCTGTATATGCGCTGCGCACATGTCATCCATCTGATGTTTGCGCACAGGGCATGCATCCATATAAAGTCAATGGCAGGGTTGCATCCAAAATTATAATTATAATGTGATGGTTGTAATTTTTCCAAAGTCAATTCAATGTCTCCACCTAAAGTCAAGTGCATCCATCTGATGTCAATTCAGTGTCTCCATCTGAAGTCAAGTGCATCCATCTGAAGACTGAAGTCAAGTGTATTCATCTGAAGTCAAGAGTATCCATCTGAAGTGAGGGTCTCCATCTGAAGTGAAGTGCATCCATCTGAAGCCAAACCAGGGTCTTCGTTCAGTAAATATCACCATAGGCTTATCCCACACGGCAAGTTTTGTACGTACGTTTCTATTATTATCGTTTCACAACCAAAGGTTTACTTGCCTCGGTCGTGCCCCGCTAATCGATGTGATATAGGCTTGTCAAAATTTTTGCGAAAGCATCACGTCAAACGTTTGACCAGATGTCGAGAGGTGTTTTTTTGACACGAATGAAAAAACTAATTTCACGACTAGCCTGTAAACCACTAGACGAATCTTTTGAGCCTAATTAATCCATCATTAACATATGTAGGTTACTGTAACACTTATGACTAATCATGACATAATTAGACTAAAAAGATTCATCTATTCGTTAACAGTCCAATTATATAATTAGTTTTATTTTTTATCTATATTTAATGCTTCATATATAAGTTGAAAGATTTGATGTGATGTTTTTGGTTAAAAATTTTTGGAAACTAAACAGGCCATACTGTCCAATTGTGAGAATTGTTGTTGACGTACAATATGTACCATAGGTCTATCTGCCGCAAGCTGGTTTGTAATAAAAATCCACTCAATACAATCCTTATTATAAAGAGGAAATTTCGTAAAACTTCAGATTTTGGGACGCTGATTTTGTAAAACACTAGTACTAGTTTTAAGGTTTGTTTCATTAAACACCAATGTTTTGAGGCAGTTTTTTATCTTCTACCCTATAATATGCTAACTTAGGTCCTTATTCTATATCCTACATTTCTCATTCGTCAAATCTGATAGCTCATATTCATCCGCATCGATCCAAACGAGCGTCCGATTGCTATCCCCTCCCCTCCCACCCGTTGATGCCCGTTGATGAGTTTGATGGGCGTGACAACAACGACGAGAAAGGGCGAAGTTAGCGGTGCGACACCCCTTTGTCACTTGACGGAGCAGCGCCGGATTGATCACAAGGTGCTAGGCTCCTCCCAGCTGCAGTCGTCCAACCACATCTTGAACCCTCCCCAAGCTCCTACCGACGGCCGAAGAGGATGGGGGTTCGCTTGATCTAGATCGGTGCAGATGCTGGAAGAGAGGGCAAGGCTCTCTGGCGCTGTCGAGCACCACCCTTCCCCTTCCCTTTCCGCTTTCCGCTTCAAATACTGCCACCGCTATCATCGAGCTCCTCCTCCTTCCGAGGGCATCGGAGCTTGCTGACTGTCATGGTGAACAGAGTAGGATAGCAAGTAGAAGGACGTAGCCGTATTTTTTCAATTCAGTAAATTTGCAATGGCATAGATCCAGTTAACCCTTTATTTAATGGCTACTTGTAGTAGGCCAAAATCATCCTTGAATTGATAAAAAAATTTATAATGGACAACTCTTTAATGTTGTAAGATGGATACCGATAGGACCCTTCGATTCAAAAGATTTTATGAAGGAATTATGCATGATTCAAATCCTACAAGTTTTTTTCCTATGTAGCCCTGCTAACCCTTGAAATAAAGGATACAAGATTTCAAAATCCTATGAAAATTTAGAATGACTACGGAACCGACCCCATCAAAGCAGATGTCCCTGTCCACTCATTTTCAGATAAGGACGTCTCTCTCACCTCCCCCTCTCTCCATCCGTGCGGACGCCAGCCGCGCGACGTAGCTTGCATTCACGCCGTCCTTGCCGCGCCTCCTCCCATGGGGCCGGCCATGCCTAACGCGGCCGGCGCCACCATTGCTGCTCCGGGCGGTATGACTCTTCCCAGCGCTGGACGTCGAAACCAGTACAGTTTGCCGCCCGGCTAGCTGTGCCTCCTTCCACGCCACCCAACAACACCTGTCGCCGTTGTCGTGTTGTCACCATTGCCGCACTTCTACTACCGCTGCTCTGCCTGGCCACACGTTGATGCCAGAGAGGTAGAGAAAGCACCATGTAATTTTTTTATTTGCTATCTCAGTGGTATCAAGTCTGGTTTCTAGGGTATTATGTCGGGTACCCCAAGTATCGGATCGGACATCTTAGATGTTAGATCTGGTATGCAATAAACTGCATTTTTTCTAATGTTATGTATATGTATATGCAGTACTAGAAATATGGAGTACTACTACCTCCGTTCTAGAATGTGTATTTTTGCTCTTTGACACGGTCTTCAGGAGAATACTTTGACCAAAGATATTAAAAAATAAGTATTTTTAAATAAAAGGTTATATATATTATAATAGCATGTTTGATGACAAATCTATTAGCACTATTTTCTGGATAGAGGGATCGAGTACGTTTTTTCTAAGGATTGCCCTAAAAGAGCTAAATCCCTGGATCTGTAGTGCCCTAAAAGAGCTAGTAACAATTTGCCAAGGATTGACATCAAGTAGTGCAGGGTATGTAGTTTTTTTTTATCATATTTGACGCAAAATATAGGGTATATTTTATCGAACTTGGTCAATCCGGCCTGTATATACGGTGCACACAGGTCAGCCATCTCAAGTTTGTTGTCGGCCCCTAATTTTGGGTATCGAAAACCTTTTGTGTTTATCTGTACCAATCCCTGGATCAGTAGTTCATACAAATATATAATATATATAGTTGAATCACAATATATCACGAATGAAATAGGGCTAAAGATTTAAATACTTACATTAGGGTCAAATAAACTAAGCAACCAATCAAAGAAATAGCAGTGAAACAAAGGTAATATAAGGCCCGGTTGACATGCCCACAAGTAGTCGACTGGGGGAAACGAGACCTAGATAAACACCGTGCTCTGATCATCTTGTGAGACACGCAAGCGTGCTAACAAGGGCTTCTCTTCAATTACTCTGTTAAAAATATAGGTAGAGCAACTATGAGTACAAAATTACTCAACAAGTCATTACCACCACCAAGGTACATGATGCAAGGGAAATATCAAAGATAGGCTTGGCATTTCAATTGCTGAAAATTTTAATCAAATAATATTTCAAAACCTATGACCTAGCAAAGACTTGTATCAAGTTTTATTCCAAGTTTTTATTTTCCGGCATGGATCTGTCAACCATATCTCATTCCCTGGGATAGGCTACCCTGTTGACACCAGAATTTGGACCAAAGTCAAGGTTTATCGGGTAAGAGTCAATCGGGTTGCTTGAAACCGATTCAATGTTGAAGCCGATGAAGATCAAGTCAACACGGATGCGGTGATGCAGTTTTCGGGTTTCAAGTATGGAAACCGATTGTATTTAGATTAGGAAATTTAAATAGTTTCTTTTTGAGATAAGATTCCAGTCCTAGTTTGTTAAGATAGGATTTTTATTAGTTTCCTTTTGTAAATCGTTCGGACTTGGCAATTGATCGAGCCGTGTCCAAGTCGGAGTCTAACACCTATGGGTATAAATATTGTAACCCGGGTGTTTGTAAAAAAGGATCGACACATACAACTATTTTCGGCGCATCGCCACCCTAGCGACTTTTCGCTAGGTTTTCTCGACGAGATCGTGCTTTCGGGTCGTGCTGCATCGTTTGTTCGATCTACGGCAGTAGGTATGTCTCGTTAAACTTCACGCTGATCGGTATCGCTTTAGATATTGATCGGTGTGTCGTGTATCATATATATCGTTAGATCTCAGATCAACCATGGTATATTTGCGTCAGATCATCTTGATTAGGACTTCCTCGGTTCGGTCCGATATTCTAATTAAGATGCTAATTAGGACTTCCTCGGTTCAGTCCGATATTCTAATTAGGTTACTTTTGATAATAATATATCAGGGCAAAACCATATACGACACGATATATCTACCACCATGCATGCCATGTATCGGATTGTTTAAATCGGTTTGTAATAGTCATCGGGTTAAGCTGTCTTGGTTCAGTCCAATCCTTCAGCCTGTTTCTAGAGCTAATCGGTTTAAACACGTCTGGTCACGGTGTGCATGGTTCTATCGGGGTTTCAGCCAATAGCTTATCTTTTGCTTGTATCGGCTTCAACTTGTTTAAAATTGGTTCAAACGTATTTTATATAATTAATTGTAATCTTGTGCTGCATCGGTTAAGTCCGACCTACTAAGCTTATTATTAATGAAAGTTAGATACTAATGAATCATATTCTTTAAATAGCAGATCTAAGCCTATTTTATCCCTACGAAACCGATCCCGATACATGCGGCATCGGTTTCCAGTTATCGGCCTAGAGGCCGATAACGGCCCTTAATTTAACTTGAGTTTTTATTCTTGTTGATTGCAGGATCAAATCAACTGGCACGCCCAGAACCCGTCAAATAAGGACCTGCCCTCAGGAGTAAGAAAATCTCCCAGGCCTAGCGTAGTACACGTGGAGGTCAAATTTCACGTCAACACGCTTTTTGGCACGCCCGGTGGGACCATCCAATATTTATATGGCTGGAGACGATCCTGTCATACCAGTTACTGTGGACAAATTAAGTGATGTGCAAAGAGCAGAGTTGGAGTAGACGATAGATGCATATCGGGCTCTGTGTTTGGAAAGTTATAGTACAACTAGGAATGGGGTAATCAAGAAAGCAGATTTTCCAAAAGTTGCTACTTCAGGGGAACCATCCAGTAGCCAATCAGCAGATGAAGATGCTCGAAGAATTGAGGAAATAATCGGCAAGCAAATTAATCAAGCTTTGGTTAATCATTCTAGAGTGTTTGCTAATTCTATTGTTGACGTTCTGCAAAGGACAACTGAAGGATTTCCAAGACCAGGTGGACCAGTATACTTTACAAGAGACTCTGTTTATGATCGGATGAACAATGGGTTTAGAGAGGTCGTCAATAACCCTGCGAATATTGGAACACCTAGCCAACCTCCAAATTATAATTATGGAGTTACTGGGCAACAGTATCAGCCAGAAAACCATCGGTATCGTCGAACCGATCAATATCAAGGGAATCAATTTCAAAATCAGCCAATAAATAGTTTTTGTCTGAGTCCTGGTGAGGATATGGCCGACAAGATCGCAGAAATTATGCAGGAACAATTTGGGTTAAAACATAAGGAGAAAACTTTCTTATATCGACCTCCATATCCAGATTGGTATGATCGGGTTCCTCTTCCATCCCGATATCGGGTTCCTGATTTTAGAAAGTTTAATGGTAAAGGGAACATATCAACCATTGAACATATTAGTCGTTATTTGGCTCAATGTGGAGAAGCAGCAGCCGATGAAGCATTAAAAGTTAGATTGTTTTCATTATCATTATTGGAGTTGGCGTTCGCATGGATTACCTCTTTGCCACCCAATTCAATTCAAGGCTGGACCGATTTGGAAAAGAAATTTCATCGGTATTTTTATTCTGGAAATCAGGAGATGAAGTTGACGGATTTGACGTCGGTTAAACAAAGGATGGATATCAGTTTCGGATTATATTCAGAGATTTAGGGACATTAGAAGTCGATGTTATAGTCTAAAATTAACTAACTCTCAAATGGCCGATTTAGCTTTTCAAGGACTCTTGACTCCTATTAAAGAAAGATTTTCTTCTCAAGAGTTTGAAAGTTTGTCTCAACTTGTTCAACGAGTATCGGCCCATGAAACAATTTTTTTTCAAGAGTCACGGAAAGACAGATTTATGAAGACGGTTAATTTCCAGGATTATTCTAGTGATTCTGATTCAGATTTTGAGGTCGGATTGGCTGAATGGACATCTAAGGGGAGGAAAGTGGTCACCTGTCCTTGGGTAAAACGATCTGATAGAGAGGAGCATTATGACTTCGATATCAATAAAGTCGACAAGATTTTTGATATGTTACTTCAAGAAAAGCAGTTATATTTGCCTCCTGGACATGTTATTCCATCAATTGAAGAACTCAAGAAAAGAAAATATTGCAAATGGCATAATTCAAGTACTCATCATACTAATGAATGCAAAACTTTTAGGCAACAAATTCAATCAGCTGTGGAGCAAGGGCGAATCAAATTTGATGCTGGGAAATTGCCGATAAAAGTAGATGGACACCCATTTCCAGTAAACATGGTACACGGTAGCTATCAACGTGACTATGGGAAAAAGGAGATAAGGATTGGGTCAGAAGCCATTATAAGGAAATATCGAAAGCGACAAGAGGAAGCATCCTGTTCGTATTATGAGATGGAGGAGCCAGAATTTGATCCTCATTGGAGCTGCGAATTCTTCCAATATTGCTGGATTAACGGGATTAGGCTACCATCGGCTGAAAATTGTCGTATGTGCAATCAAGGGAAACCGATGGATAGAAGGCCAGTTTATCAAGAAAAGAGACGATCGGTTCACCAGCGGTTAGGACCGGTTAACGAGGAGCCGATGCGTCATGAAAACCAATGGTGCCCAAGTGGATTGTTCACGAAGAATCAAAAGCGTCGGGTTCAAAGGTTAAGGCATCGGGAAATTTCTCAGGAGCGCTATGAAAACCGACCAAGAGTTGTCAGGAAAGAGTGGCGTGTCAAGACTAAAACCGATGATAAAATCAAGGAAGAAGCCGATATTGGTATGGTATTCTTCTTACCATCGGATTTCAGAGCAAAGGTAGAATCGGATGACAGAGAACCATCATCGGCTCAGTTATGTTTGGAGCCCCAGCAAGCTATCTTTGACAAGCCACAGGAGGATGTTCATCGGCATCTCAAGCCATTGTATCTTAGAGGATTCATCAATGGGAAGCCGATGTCAAAGATGTTGGTTGACGGTGGAGCGGCAGTCAACATAATGCCATATGCTACGTATCGGAAAATTGGCAAAACACCCGAAGAATTAGTCAAAACAAACATGGTATTGAAAGATTTTGGAGGAAATTCTTCGGAGCCAAAGAGAGTAGTCAATGTTGAATTAACTATTGGCGGCAAGATGATCCCGATGACGTTTTTCATAATTGATGGACAGGGGTCTTATAGTGTTTTGCTTGGACGGGATTGGATCCATGCCAACTATTGTATACCTTCTACAATGCATCAATCTTTGATTCAATGGGATGGAGACCAAGTTGAGATTGTTCAAGCTGATAAATCGTTTAATGTTGCAATAACCGATTTGTCGATCTGGGAGTTAAAAGGAGTCGAGTGCATATCGGGAAAAGCTTCGGAGGGGGATTTTCTCGATGGGACAAGCGATGGTATCCAGCCGATAGCCGATGGGGGATGCAGCCTTCGGCTCTAATAGGCACCTTAATGGAAGAAGGGAAACTTGGTCAAGGATTCACGTCTGTTGATGAATTGGAAGAAATTGATATTGGGTCAGGAGATAAGCCAAGACCAACATATGTTTGCTTTACTTTGCCCAAGGAGTATAAGAGAGAATTGATTGAATTGTTAAAAGAGTATAAAGATTGTTTTGCCTGGTAATATCATGACATGCTGGGTTTAAGCCGATCAATAGTGGAACATCGGCTACCAATTAAGCCAGGGTATCAACCATAAAGCAGCCACCTAGGTGATTCAAGTCAGAGTTGCACGAGCCGATCAAGGAAGAGATTATCAGATTATATGAAGCGGGTTTTATTAGACCTTGTCGGTATGCAGAATGGGTTTCAAATATAGTACCAGTGTGGAAGAAGAATGGAAAGATGAGAGTTTGCATTGATTTTAGAGATCTCAATAAAGCAACTCCGAAAGATGAATACCCAATGCCGTTAGCTGATGAACTTGTCAATGCTGCATCGGGATATAAGATTATTAGTTTTATGGATGGTAATGCGGGCTATAATCAAATTTTTATGGCTGAAGAAGATATCCACAAGACGGCGTTCAGGTGTCCTGGTGCTATCGGGTTGTATGAATGGGTTGTTATGACTTTTGGTCTGCGGAGCGCCGGTGCAACCTACCAAAGAGCTATGAATTATATCTATCATGATTTGATCGGATCATTAGTGGAAATCTATATTGATGATGTCATCGTTAAATCTAGAGAACAAAGATTGCATATAGCCGATTTGAGAAAAGTATTTGAAAAGACAAGGAGGTATGGATTAAAAATGAATCCCAATAAATGTGCTTTTGGGGTATCGGCTGGACAATTTTTAGGGTTTATGGTACATGAGCGAGGTATAGAGATTAGCCAAAGAAGTATCAAGGCGATTAGCAAAACGGAGCCACCGACAAATAAGGAAGAATTGCAGTCTTTGCTTGGAAAGATAAATTTTATCAGAAGACTTATATCAAATTTGTCGGGTCGGATTGAACCTTGGACTCCATTGTTAAAATTAAAGAGTGATGAGAAATTCGTCTGGGAAGTGAAGCATCAGAAAGTTTTCGATGATACAAAAGATTATCTTGTTTCCCCGCCAGTTTTGATGCCGCCAAAGGAAGGAGTTCCATTCAGATTGTATTTATCTATTAAAAATAATGCAATCGGCTCAGTTCTCGTTCAAGAATTTGAAGGAAAGGAAAGGATTATTTTCTATTTGAGTCGTTGTTTGATTGATGCGAAAACAAGATATTCTCAAGTGGAAAAATGGTGTTTATGTCTATATTTCTCCTGCACTAAGTTGAGGCCTTATTTGTTGAATAATGAGTGTGTCGTTATATGTGTAGCCGATGTGATCAAATACATGCTCTCGGCTCCAATTTTAAAAGGAAGAATTGGTAAATGGATTCTTGCACTATCAGAATTTGATTTGAGATATGAGTCACCACAAGCTATTAAGGGACAGGCGGTAGCCGATTTCATCGTTCAACATCGAAGTAAATCGGTTGAATTGGTAGAGCCAGTGCCTTGGTCTTTATTTTTTGATGGATCGGCTTGTAGACATGGATGTGGCATCGGATTGGTTATTATTTCGCCTCGGGGGGCAAGTTTTGAGTTTGCTTTCACTATCAAACCTTATCATACTAATAACCAGGCTGAGTATGAAGCAGTGTTAAAAGGATTAGAATTGCTACAAGAAATTGAAGCCGATGCTATAGAGATCATGGGTGATTCATTGTTAGTTATCAAACAATTATCTGGGGAATTTGAATGTAAAGATGACAATTTGAGAATTTATTGTGATAAGTGTTTGGACTTGATGAAGAAATTTAGGTTTGTCTCATTGATGCATATTCCTAGGGAGCAAAATTTGGAAGCAAATGATTTGGCTCAAGGAGCATCGGGTTTCAAAACCATCGGTTATGGAGAAATAATTATAAGAGAGCCGATGGATAATGATAGTATGTTTGAAGATGATGATTCAGTCAAAGCCGATGTGCCAATGGAAAAAACTAATTGGAGATATGAGATTTATAATTATTTGAAGAATCCATCGCAATCGGCTACCAAGAAATTAAGGTATCATGCTTTGAAATATGTTCTATTGGATGACGATTTGTATTATCGGACGATTGATGGTGTTCTCCTTAAGTGTATAAGTTTAGAAGAAGCAAAAGTGATTATGTGTGAAGTGCATGAAGGGGTATGTGGAACTCATCAATCGGCTTTTAAGATGAAGTGGTTGCTCAGGAGAGCTGGATATTTTTGGTTGACAATGTTGGAGGATTGTTTCAGATATTACAAAGGATGTCAAGATTGTCAAAAGTTTGGAGTAGTTCAACACGCACCTGCATCAGCTATGAATCCTATCATCAAACCATGGCCGTTTAGAGGGTGGGGAATTGATATGATCGGTCAAATATATCCAGCGTCAAGCAAAGGACATAAATTTATTTTAGTGGCGACTGATTATTTTACAAAATGGGTAGAAGATGTTCCTCTTCAGAAGGTTACCTCAGTCGATGCTATAAATTTTGTTAAAGAGCATATTATATATCGATTTGGTATTCCACAAACTATTACTACGGATCAAGGTTCAATTTTTGTATCAGATGAGTTTGTTCAGTTTGCAGAAGGTATGGGTATCAAACTATTGAATTCATCACCATATTATGCCCAAGCTAATGGACAAGCCGAAGCATCCAATAAGAGTTTGATAAGGTTGATCAAAAGAAAAATCAATGAATAACCCAAAAAATGGCATACAACGCTATCGGAATCCTTATGGGCTTATCGGATGTCGTGTCATGGATCGATCAAAGTGCCACCATATCAGATAGTTTATGGACATTATGCGATTTTTCCATGGGAAAATAATATCGGCTCAAGACGAATCGGGTTACAGGATCAATTGACAGCCGATGAATACTATAGTTTGATGATTGATGAGTTAGAAGATTTGGCTCAAGTCCGGTTGAGAGCATTGGAGAAAATTAGGGAGAACAAAGCCAGAGTTGCCAGGTATTATAATAAGAAGGTAGTACCAAAATCATTTCAGAAAGGAGATTTAGTATGGAAATTGATTTTACCGATCGGTTCGAGGGACAATCGGTTTGGAAAATGGTCTCCCACGTGGGAAGGACCGTTTAAGATTCATCGTGTTGTGCCTAGCAATGTTTATCTACTCGAAAGTTTGGATGGAGAAGTGTTTGGGAGAGCGCTCAATGGAAAATATTTGAAGAGATACTACCCTAGCGTATGGGTGAACACTTGATCGGTTGGCTAGCCGATTATGTGAAAGCCGATGTATGTTGATACATCGCCTTAAGATGGCCGATATGAGCTATCGCCCTCAGGACAAAGATATTTAAATATAACATTATGCAGTGCTTCAAACATACGAGTTTCATTACATAATAAGTTTATTATAGATCGGTTGTGTAACCGATTGGTATTGCTTAAGATTGATAGGATTGAGATAGTTGGTTACTGATTGAGAAAATTGATAACAGAATGAAGACATCGAACGCGAATTTGATCTATGTTATTGATGATGTGTTGATCTTCCTCGTCAGTCCCGGGAGGTGGAACATTAATGCTGTTGAGTTGGCGTTGAAAATCCTGGAGGGTTCTTGATAGATCGGCTTCGCATTCAGTCCTCATGCCTGGGAGACGCTCTAGTTGAGAGTATTTTTCTGCTCGGTCTTGGCGAAT
>CM002485.1:18729229-18747825 GCA_000325765.3 Leersia perrieri | reverse complement strand
TGTTAACATAGTATAGACATATACATATAGCATAGCAAGGCCCATATGGCCCAGCCCATTTTGTAACTCTTGTATATATTCTTTTCACTATGCAATGCAATATTTCAGGTTGCCAAATTATATTCACACTAATCACCTCATTAACTGCTAATTTTTAATTAACTAGTTTAGTATTCTCTCCCGACGGGTGGGACCCACATGTCGGGTCCTTCTACCTCCCGCAGTGCGAGAGACGACGGTGGTCGGCTTGACGGAGCACGGCGACGACTGGGAAGGGAGCCTGGGGTCCCAGCCATCCTACCCAGGGCGTCAACAACGCGGCCTCGCAGGCAAAATGGCGGCGCGGTGTCACAAGGACGCAGCTGTTCGGGCCCGACGGCGGCGTGACGAGGTGGTGTGTTTCCGGCTGAAAAAAAAGGGCTTTAGAGAATCGCTTGGACATGGGGGTTCTATTGAACTAGCTCAACGACGAAGCGGTGGTTCCCGGAGGGGACCTCACCGGCGAGCTCATCGTCGAAAAGGGGGAGATGGCGGCGGCGACTATGGCGGCGAGATTTTGTGAAATTGAATGCGGGGATGGGTCGGTGTGAGCCTAGGGGTGCACTGGAGAGAGTTCTTACTGACAGAATTGGTGCAGCGGCGGAGATCGGCGGCGAAGGGGTCGTCGGAGTGGAGAACGGTGTTTGTGCCTGCCACCCATTTGACAATATGCTTCGGGCTTCCCGCGGTTCGCCTTGCTCCGTTCTTGGCTCCTATGGGGTCGTCATCGTCGGGGACGGACCCTGCAGGCGGCGGCATGGCGAGGCATGCCTTGGATCGGTCGTTGGTCCGACGACACTCCGAGGGAAAAAGGATGGGAACGAGGGACGGGCTGAGGAAGGGGGCACTGGGCCGAGGAGCTTGGCCATGGCTTTTATAGTCGCGGCACACCCGACATGATGATGGCAGCTGTGGTGGTGGCCATGTGCGGTCGGCAGCGTGGCGGCTGCGGAATGGTTGAGTTCGAGAGTGTGGTCACATGGTCGCAGAGGTGATGATGGCGAAACTCGGGGTTCGCGGGAGTTGTTCCTCGACGTGTGACACAGAATGACGGCGACGGCGTACGGCATGAATGCGACGCGTCCTTGCGGCTGGACGGGGCCAATGCCCGCCTAAAACATGGCCGCTAGGCGGCTGTAGCCCACTCGAGCGGCAATGATGTCGGGGGCGGCATGAATGGGAGGTGGCCACGCGATGGTACAACATGAGTGCGACGCGGACATGCAGCAGCGGTGACGGCATGTAAGGGCGGTGAGACGGCGTGCTAGCACAGCAATGGCGCGGCCTGCAGCTCAGCAGCACGCGGCAGCCAACTCAACGGTAGGGATGCGCGCGGGCGAGCGGTGCGATCGAGCGCGTGATTAGCACGGGCGGGGTCCACATGGCGGCGGCTGGCTCTTTGTTGCAAGTGTGTGCGCTGGTGGTGTCCTAGCGAACGGTGCGGAAGGGGAGAGGTGAGGTTGGACAGGGATGCGCGGCTGGCCCGGCCTGCTCGGAGAGAGGGAGAGGAAAGGGAAAAGGATGGTGGGCTAGGGAGAGAGGCAAAGAAAGGATTCAGCCCAGGTGAATAGTGCTTCCTTGTATTTTTCTCTGAATCTTGTGGTTTGGATTTTGAGAAGTTTCTTTTAGAGTTTGAACATGGTTTGAATTTAGGATAGAATTCAGATTGGGTATTTGAGTTGACAGAAACATAGGGAATTATAGAATATCTAAATTAAATAGTTTAATTAGGGATGGGGTCCTATAATTAGGTATTTGACTATCATAATCCAAATATTTATAGAATCCAATATTTTCAAGGGCTAATTGGATCCATGCCATTGCAATTTTTCAAAGTTGGAGATATACCATCCGTTAGTCAATAACATGTGGGACCTACATGAGTCAATGATATATGGATCAAGATGACATATCTTCAATTTCGAAGAATATTAATGTCATGTCTCTAATTTTCCCTATTTTTTTTCAAATGGATAATACATAAGTGACATCCTATTGATGCCATGCCTTTACTAGACTAGGGTTTCATGTGAGAAGATCCTAAGTAATTATACTTAGCTATGTTTTAGGAATTTGGTGAAACACCAAATTAATATTTTTAACAAGCATTCAAATAATTATCTTTAACTTGGATTATAAATAAATTAATAATTAACTTGTTTTTTATTGTAGTATCTCTTATTTGTACCTACACTATACTTATTAAATCAGAATATATATTTTTAGTTTAATTAATTAGCTAATTAGATCCACATTGTAATTTTTCAAAGTTGGAGATATGTCATCCATTAGTCAATGACATGTGGGCTCACGTGAGCCAATGATATGTGGGCCAGAATGACATATCTCCGATTTTCAGAAATAATAATGGCATGGCTCTAATATTTCTTAATTAATAAGGTGATAATTTAGGATTTGACCATAAATAGCAAACAGAACATCCAGCATGATGCAAAAGTTTTAAAATGTTCGAAAATTTAGTGATTTTTACTTCTTAGAGTTTCAGGGTGTTACATTTGTGCACAGGGCATCCATCTGAAGTCAATTTAGTGTCTCCATCTGAAGTCAAGTGCATCCACCTGAAGTCAGTTCAGTGTCTCCATCTGAAGTCAAGTGCATCCAACTAAAGACTGAAGTCAAGTGTATCCATCTGAAGTCAAGTGCATCCATCCGAAAGCCAAATCAAGGTCTTCGTCCTTTAGTAAACATCACCATAGGCTTACCCCACACGACAAGTTTTGTACATATATTTGTATTATTATTGTTTCAGAGTCAAAGGTTTATACTTGCCTCGGTCATGCCCCAGTAATCGATGATGATATATACTGTCCAATTGCGAGAACTGTTGTCGACGTATAAAATGTACCTTAGGGCTAGCTGCCGCAAGCTGGTTTGTAATAAATTTGTATGTAATATAAATTTACTCAATACAGTCCTTATTATAAAGAGGAAATTTCGTAAAACTTCAGATTTTGGGACACAATTTTGTAAAACACCAGTTTTAAGGTTTGTTTCATTAAGCACCAATGTTTTGAGGCAGCTTCTATCTTATACCCTATAATACGCTAACTTAGGTTCTCGCTCTATATCCTACATTCTTCATTCATCAAATCCGATGGCTCATATTCATCAGCGTCCCAGTTCGCTGTCCCCTCCCCTCCCACCTGTTGACACCTGTTGACGAGTTTGATGGGCAACAACAACGGCGAGAAAGGGTGATGGTAGCGACGCAACACTCCTTTGTCACTTGACGGAGCAGTGCCGGATTCGTCACCACACACGATAGGTTCCTCCAAGCTGCCATCATCCATCCACATCACGAACCCGCCCCAAGCTCCTACTGGCGACTGAAAGAGGATGGGGGTTTGCATGATCTAGGTCGGTGCAGATGCAGAAAGAGGAGGGCAAGGGTCTCTAGCGCTGTCGAGCACCACCCTTCCCCTTCCCCTTCTGCTTCAAATACTGCCACCGCTGTCGTGGGACACCACCTCCTTGCCGAGGGCGTCGGAGCTCGCTGACTGTCGTAGTGAACATAGTAGGATAGCAGGCAGAAGGACGTAGCAGATATCGTGAATAGTAATTGTATGAACCAGATAACCCTTTAATTAATGGCTACTTGTAGTAGGCCAAAATTATCGTTGAATTGATAAAAAAAATTATATTGGACAACTCTTTAATGTTGTGCGGTGCGGTGTGGTGGTGGCTCCGCGGCGAGGCAGCGGCAACGACGCAGTGAAGAAAGCAATGTAGCCGTTATGTAGTTGGGCTCTATATAAAAATATATTATGAATACACGTATAAACATGATGAAATATATATCTTTCTAACACTCTACTTACCTCTCTAGAGGCAGTTGTACTTTTTTATGGGCAACATAAAGGCTACTATTAGCTGGGGCGCGCCAATGGCACGCCGCCTGGATGTTTGATTTCTGTAGGCTGTCATCAGTAGTATAAACCGATGTTCCGTACTTCCGTTAAATAATGTGTGCATTGTACGTGTTGGGCCAAGGTATTTTGTTTATGGGTAGGAGCTGGACCCAACGGCGTGCAATCGTGCATCTAGCTCAAAGGTTGTTTGAACCCTGGAGAGAAAGATGTCAATAGGTTGTTCAAACAAAATAGAACTAATTAACTTAAATATGGTAAGAGATAGATAATTAATTCATTAAAAACTACATATAAGTGACAGCACGGGATCCCTCTTCCCGACGCCAATCTATCTGGTGGCGAGCCTCGCTAGGGGAAGCTGATCCTCTGCAGTTACTACAGAGAGACTCTTCCACTGACGTATGGGCCTGTCACCTTCAGGATCCACACAACCATATTCCCTCGCGGGGAGGTTGATTTGCTCTAATACCCTCGACTCATGACTGCAGTCTGCAGTTCCTGCAGGTAGTCGCACACACACGAGTGTCTGTCGACCACCGGAAGACACATGGATTTTGCTCAAGCTCTCGGCGGTGGCGGCAATGCTCGGTTTCGGTGCATGCTCATGCAGCGACGAGCTCCGAGCTTCCACTTCTTTTATTGTTGCAGTCAAGGCATCGACAATGCCTTCGTCCTCGCCTTCAGTCATGCTCCGCCGCAGATGGCGGTATCATTCATTCATTCATTTTGTCAGAGACTGTCTCAGCAGGTGAAGCGCCCATATGGCAGCATTCTCGGTGTTTTTGGCTGAATTGCGTTTGGTGCCTAGGGTGCGTTTAGATTCTAAATATTTTTTTCAAAAAATATCACATCAATATTTGGATACACATTTAAAATATTAAACGTATACTAATAATAAAAACAAATTACATATTCCGATTGTACACTGCGAGACAAATCTTTTGAGCCTAATTACGTCATGATTATCCATAAGTGCTACAGTAAACAATATGTGCTAATGATGGTTTAATTAGGCTCAAAAGATTCGTCTCGTAGTGTACAGTCGGAATATGTAATTTATTTTGTTATTAGTCTACATTTAATACTTCAAACATGTGCTTAAACATTGATGTGATATTTTTGGTCAAAATTTTTTATTCTAAACACGGCCTTACTTTTCGGCTTTTTTATGGGACATCTATGAAAGAAACCAAGGCAAATCACATTTCATTAGTTGACTAAAGTTCTCATTTTATTTTCATGTAACTTGTGCTAATCTGTTGCGAGATGATCATGAGGTGAGAATCTATACAATCTTAAAAGAACCCAACAGTAGTGGACAATCTGCCCTGAACACCATCTGACAAGTGGGGGCTACAGGTCTTGTGGATCCCATCTGATTCGCTTCATGCATTTATGTGCAAACATTCTTACCGGATAGCCTAATTACTTTTTTTCCTGTGATTAATTATTAATTAAATTTTGAGATTGATGGTTTGATCTTACTTGTATCATATAATACTATTAGAGCCCTCTGCAAAGCATGGGTATTTTGCTAGTATTTCTGACATTTATACCTTGACATCAGCAAGGTTAATGCCGTTCTCCTAAAGGTAGCTGATGAACCATCTGAAATTCTCCTCGGTTGGAAGGTAATGCCCACTGTATGGTTAGATTGCCTGAAAAAACACAAGGTCTTTGTAATTTGGCAGTATTATACTGTCAGTAGAAATAATATAAATAATATAAGTTGTTCGTTTGAAAGGGTATATTAGTCAATTACCAATGAGTGAATAGTGGTTTTCGATCTCCTTCACGACACATTAGAAGGCGTCGGATCCGATCGACTTCATTCCATCAAAATGAACAGTAGATCGTTCGGCCGCGATTCAGCGTTGGTGGCGACGGTCGAGGCGCATTGGCTATGATTCCGGTGGGAGCATCACTTGGATAGAGATGCAAAATTATAATTTTACTCTCCACGACCTTTTTTTCGTTAGACGATCGATCCCTCTAGATTTCTACTTATAAAAGTTTATAGATCTAACGATCCATATTATTTTTATACTACCAGTAAAGAGCACCGGAGCGAAGCTCGACAATATCTCTTTTTCCATATGAACAAACATTGAGGATTCCGGTTTCCACCGCTACTCTACTGGGTGATGCGATGGCTCCACACAGGCAGAAAAATAGTGTTGAATGGTTAATTCTTTTTCTGCACCATAGTGAAAACCTAAACGGAAATTTAGAGAGTTGTACATGATTTTTACCATGATGGAAATGGCATTGCGGTTTATAAATGTGTCGATGTGAATACAGATCACCGATTAATGAGTTGAGTTACCTGGCCAACATACAAAGCCTTGGTTGTGGTGAGGACAAAAATCCACTTGGAATCATCTGAAGTGGACACTCTCCACAACTTCTTCGCACTCCTGCCAATTTTTCTGTAATTCAGAACAGTACACAGAAAAGTGAGCGACAAGCCGACAATTGATGCACTATCTTTGAAGTTTGCTCGCATGATACTTGTCAGTATTTACTTCTTTACCACCCCCAATGCCCAACCTGCTCATCATGATTAACAGCTGGCACATTGTATCGAGGCTACGATAGTAGGCAGAATATGTTGTTTACCAATAAAATAATGGCTCTATATTCTCATTCCTGAACCAGACAACGCAATTAATATGTGAATTATGGCCGTACCAATCAATCTGTTCAAACACAAAAAGGCAGAATTAGTAAAATCTGCAACAATCTGATTGAAGCTCTAGTTTAGAGCCAGAATGAATAAGCAGGTGACTTACGAATGCAATGCATGCATCCTTCTGAGCCTTCCCGTCCTTTCGATAACCCCTTTTCTGAGCTAATCAAATCAAAAGGAATTGCATCATTATCTGCATAAATCCCCACCGAACACAACCTCTGCATATCAAGAAAACCACAAATGAAACATGCATAGTGCAAGAACGATAGCATCGATGATCCCAGACTTAAAAGATATATACATTGATCGTCAACCCAGCACCACACAACACGACGGATCTTTCACAGACAGCAACAATCACCACAGCCGATCCAAAGAGAGCAAGCATGATCCCCTCAAGAACACAGGATCCGGCACCATGAAAACCTGACATGCAAAAAATATTTCTTCCCCTAAATTCTCAATATGCATGAAGCAAAAACCCATAGGCAAAAACCATAAGCTGTGTAAAATTTTTGTGCAATAATATAAATTACAAATTGATAAATTGGCAAACAAACTTACGGAAGGTACTGATTAGTGATCACTTAAAAGCAGCAATGCACTTCACTTAAAAGACGGCCCGGGCGATTGCGTGGGTATGCATTTTACCCTATATTTAGTATGAACGTATGTTTATGGTTATTCATGCCACGCTTTATAATTTTTAAAATATCTATTATTAATTATCTATAATCATTTCATTATATTGAAAGATATAAAGTTAATCTGTTTAGAAAAAGATCAAACTATGCGTATATTAAAAGTAATGCATTTTTAATTGAATCTTTAGGGTGTGTTTTAATAAACCTTTAATTGTTATTATTTCTAATGAAATTTATTACTATATTGAGAGCACCTCATGAGATGTTTGAACTAAATTATCCTTTTATTATGTGGAAATTATCTCATTATCTTTATTTATTTTTTTTAGAAATATGAGAGAGAGGAGAGGGCCTGTGGGGTACGGGTACAAGAGGGGAAGATGGGAAGGGGGTATTTTAGTGGCGGGGCTGGCACTGCCATCAAGCCCTTGAGGCCAGTGGTATTTACCGGTAGTAGACCAATTTTTTTCGATGTCAATTGTATTCTAACTAGCACAATACCCGTGCTTCGCTACGGGCTAAAATAATCATTGCATGTTAAAAAACTCAATTTAAAATATATGATATATTTGTTTTGTTCAAATATGGTGGAAAGTAAATTATTATGCAAACCAATACGAATTATATGTGCAAAATTTAATGGGCAATCTACTCCCATAGTAAGAGCTAGGGACGGAAGTGGGCCTAGGGTAACTAGGGTCCAAGCCCTACTCGTGGGCCGTCTAATAGTGAAGGAGTGCATATATATTTCTCAAAATTTTAGGTCCAGCCCCAATCACTTGGTCCGCAAGGCTGCCAACTTCGCAGGCTTGCAACCCAATTTCAACCAGGCCGCGCGGGAAGGTTTGTCCTCAGCCCAACAACCAATTAGCAGCCTTCTCTAGCCCAAAATACAAAAGCCCTAGCTCTCCACAGTCCACACCATCTCTAATCCCCAACCAGTGAGCGCACAACGCAACTCGGCAGGCGGCCAGGGAACTGCACGCGGCATCGGGTTACGGGCTGCGGAGGCTGGTTGGGGACGCCGTCCTAGGGCACGGCGGACGGCGGGGGCGCGTGGTCGCGGCGTCCGGGGGCGGCTCAAGCGCGCGGCGGCTGGTAAGAACAACGCGGCAAGCCAACGAGCGTGCGGCGGCCGATGGGATCGACGCGGCAGGCTGAAGGGGGCGCGGCGGCAGGCGCTGGCCGACTGGATCGACGCGACAGGCCGGCGGCACGCAGTAGGCCGCGGCCGACTGGATCGATGCGGCAGGCCGGCAAAGCCATGCAACGCAAAGCGGAGAGCGAAGCCGTGGAGGCGCCGGCAGCTGGGTTTTTTTATTTCCTTTCTTGATTTGATTACCAAGAAGAACTGGTTAGTCTCTTCCTTAGTTTCTTTGATTCCCTTTCTCACATTACCACTTCTCAGTATTTGATTATCAGTTAGAACTTGGGTTGAATCGTAGATGAAGAGAAGTAGATCAATTTAATCTTTCTACCTAGTATAATCCTCAAATGAATCCAATCCAACCTAAGAAAATGCATAAACAGATACTACTATGAGTAGTTTTAGCCTTCTCAGCTGTATGCTAGTTGTACTTTCTCAAGCTACTTTCATCTCATAACCTTAATTTTTGTTATAGAAAAATTGATTTTTTTCATTGGTTAATTGGTCAGATGATTTGGCCTTAATTTTGCCCATTGCAACTGCAACCACGAGTCTTCTCTGCTATTAACGTTGTTATAATTGAAATATTTTCCGCGGATCGTTTTAAATTGATTTTACAATAATTGTACTGTATTTAGCTAGGGGTGTGTGGTTTGGGGGGAGGGGGGGCATGGCACGAGTAGCTTTAGGCTTCAGTTTGAGCCCTAGGCTTGGAAAGATCCTGGTTCCGCCACTGGTAAGAGCAATAAATCAACTACCGTGCTTTCGTCATATATGATTAAATTCACTCGCTTTTGCAGTTTACTGTACATCATCCAATTCTTCCCACGTATGGAGTACAATTTACAATTCAGTGGCTGAAGTAAAGCCGAACGGAACCAAAACTGGAGAGGAAACTGGATATATCCTAAAGATGCTAAGACCAAAAGCTTGACTTATCCTAGTACGGAGTAGACCGAAAGCTCTCATGTTAACCTAAACATGTTATCTCGTCTTTGATGTGATCTCTTGGACACAGGAAGAAACATAAAAGCGTCTCAGCTTGGAAGCGATTAGCGCTTGGTAGCCGCGGACACCGCGATGACGCACGCGACCGATCGATAGAAATCGTTGGGCCAAGGCAGGTGCGATCTTGGCCTGAAAATCGGATCAGGCATTCGCTAGAAAGCCGGACACAACACGTAACACGTTATGCGTTTAGCGGTGAAATGGGTCGGAGCCTGTTCCGTGTGGGCGTGGTGGAAAGAAATCGGACGTGCGGAGTGGGATGACGCAAGCGACGGACGACGGGAAGAGGCGACGAGCAGAAACATCTCCGATGTTTATAATAGTTAAGTTATAGTTATAGATATTGGAGATGCAAGCAGTGTAGCCCTGACGATTGCCTGACCTGCCAGGAGGTGGATCCGCAACTGGGGTATTTGATTAGGGAAAATTGGACTGATAGCACTGGTTTTGGCCCGGTTCCTAAAAATACCACTCACGGATGTTCGTATCGATCTATGCCACAGCTCCGTCGCTCTGTTTTGATTTTTACCACATCCGCTTGTCGTCCCGTTTGTCTCTCTCGATTCCCCCGATTTCTCTCGTTAACCCCAATAGAGCCGGCAAGCCGACGCCTCTACCTTTGTCCTCTCCAGCCGCGGCACCAGCAATGAGATCACGAAGCCCCGTATGGCCCGGCCATCACCTTCCGCGTGCAGGTGCAGCTCCGGCTGGTGTGCAGGTTCGTCACGCAGGACGACGAGAACCTCGAGATCATCCTGTTTACGACACGATTTAGGATCCGCGACGCCGTAGCCGCCTGGACCGGACCCCCTCACACGGCTTGGCCACAACCCACAAGATCCCCAGCGCTAGCTTCGATTCGTTGGAACTGGATGCTGTGAATGACACGATATTGGGAAGATCCTTCCCTTCCACCAGCTCTTCTCGGATCGTGCCGCCGCCATGCCATCTCGTGCAGTCGTGCCCACTTCCTGCTCCCTCATCGGTGCTTGGTTAGGGTCATAAGGAGCTCCCGCTGGTTTGTGGCCCCGTCATCTTCTGGTCCGGTTATACCTGAATTGGGCCTCCACGACCTCCGCACCGAACGGCCGGAATGCGATGCTGTTCCTCCAGCACGAGGTAGACGATGAGAATGCGTGCATCCTTTTGGACTAACGGAGTGAACACGGGAAGACCGACGGATGTGGTAAAAGCAGGAACGGATCGACGAAGCTGTGGTATAGATCAAAACAAAGGCCCGCGAGTGATATTTTTAGGAACCAGGCTAAAAGCAGTGGTACCATTCCAATTTTCCCATTTGATTAGGGGCTTTGATTCTATTTCAAAGATAAAATAATTTTCTATTTATTAATTTGAGTGTCACGTAGTGGCTTATGAGTGTTTGTACAACACCACATAGTGTGTTTGGAGCATTTATAGGATGTCAGCCCACACGCACATGTGCTGGCATCGTTGTTAATGTTGTATTAAATTGTACAGCCTATTTTTATTTTCAATATGGATGTTTGATATTTTCTAGTTGTGAATACTTCTTGTTATAAATTTTATTTGTAAATTTTGTATGATGTTGTCATAAGAAAATAATGGCAGTAGGGGAAACATATTTGGGTACATATATAGTGTTTTATATAGAAGGGATAGGAACTACACTTGCATTAATTTAAAAAGGACAATCTTTTAAACTTATTATTTACACATCTACTCCTTGTGATTGAATTTGTGTCATTTTATACTTTTTCCCTAATTGAATTATTCAAATGAAATTTCTAAAAAAAACTAATTTTTATACTACAATGAGACCATTGTAAACACTCAAACGAACGAAGCCTTACCGTAATTGGCTTATTCAAATGAAATTTCTAAAGAACCTAACATTTTTCTATTACAATCGAATTATCATAAACAATCAGACGAACGAAGCCTTACCATGATTGGATTATTCAAATGATATTTTTTAAGACTACTAAATTTCATTTTGTTACAATCAAATGATTATTTATATCAATTTTGTAGTACCTCAAGTCCACCATATTCATTGGCACTTTAGCTCATCAGTACGTAAGCCTAAATCCATCTAATGGACATTGATTTATGCCAAAATCAATGAGGTACTTACTATATATGTATATCATAACATAGATGACATGGGTTGAATTAAAATCAAATATGTTTTGCAAAAATAATAATTAATTTAGCAATCTCCATTATTTATAAATTAAATTTTGCTACCTAAAAAGGAAAAAAGAAAAGAGAATAGTTGGTGGGTTTAGGACCCCTACGTACATAAGGGGGAGGGGGGTGCACATACGTGAAGGGGGGAGGCCGGTAGCAAGGTGGATGATATTTGTTTTTTTACATCATATCATAATAATAATAATAATAATAATAATAATAATAATAATAATAATAATAATAATAATAATAATAATAATAATAGAGAAATAAATCTAATTAGTGGCTTAAAATAGGAGGAAAGAAAAGGGAAAAGGAGGGTGCAGGCGGGCATGCCTGTGCTAAAAGGGTGGGGGTGGAAAATCTTTTGTTAGAGATAAGAAATGAATGCCTAAAAATGGAGAGAGAAATCTTATTGGTGAATTAAAAATAGGAGAAAAAAAGAAGTGGGAGGGTGTGTTGGATGAGATAGGGAGAGGCCACTTGGCGATTTAGGAGCGTTTGTAGGAGACACGTGGCAGATGAGGAGTGCTTTGAGCATGTTTAATGGATAATTAGTATATAATAGATAGAAGATAGATAGATATGTGGTGTTTTGCTGTAGTGGATGGATACCGCAAATATACATCTTTTTAAGTTGTGTACTCAATCATCAATTACATATGTTTTGGTTTTCAGACTAGTCTATGGGGTATCACTTATTAGAGTATGCAACCCAACCTCATTGTCTTTATTTGTCTTGTACTATCTCTTGTATATCGACAAATCAAACACGGGATTCATATAACTAGAGGACCATTTTACCATAATCTGTAAAAACTCATAACAAACACAAAAGTAGACAATTAATTTACATACAGATTCGGGCCTTCAAAATGGGTAATAACCTTACGTAACTTTAGCCGAAGGCCTCTTTCCTTAATCACCAGATGTGGTTTATCGCCAAGTACAATGAGTCATAGTAGAAGACTAATCCAATAATCGAAGTCTAGATTATAGGGGTATATGGGTGTATATATGTGGAGCTAGTCGATAGTGCGCAAGCGAATTAATGAGTCGCTTTCGTAGGGTTTTGATGTATTCGGTATATTAGGAGTTTGTAGGTTTATGTCTCGATTCTCTTGAGCCCCATAGGGACATGTAGATTTATACCCTTAGGGGTTTGGCTTGGTCGGGTTGTTTTGTTCCAATAAAGAATTATGGCTAGATAAGAAATGAATTATGCTTATGCTATCCGGATTGTTCCTTTGTGCACATAATAATTTTCTTAGCAAATCCATATCGTGCCATAATACGTAGGCATTTCTCCTTATTCGTAAATAGTTTCGTAATATGCAGTTACTGTATACACGGTAATATGAGATACCCTATACCCACTACCGTAACACTATACGAGATTGTATTATATTTTTTTTGAAAGGCTTATTCAATTATTCCCTCTCTAATAGAATTTGTAGGAGACTTGAAGAGGATTAATTATACACCTAATGTGGTGTAGAATTATTGTCCATTTCTCATCAATCCCTTTCAATCCACTGTTGTGGGGACCACGGAGCGGGGAACATTTTAACTCTGTTTCTACCGTTCCAGCATTCATCCAAATAACATGACCTCTTTGTACAATCCAACCAAGACTTGACACATCCCCGTCAAGCCGAGAAAGCGACCAATAAGTCCACAACAAGCAACCATCACATATGTAGAGAAATAGAGTACACGAGAGACGAGACTTAGGGCTTGATCGCTTGTGATTATTATGTTTGTGGCTGTTGCTATTAGCAGTAGTTTTGGCTGCATCAAATATATTGTTTCTCAAACTAGAGGCAGCAGCAGCCGCGGCCAAAAAATGGCAGCCGAACAATCCCTAAGTCGACTGCGTAAGACATTGAGAATATGAATAGTTACACCACACCAATTGCAACCTGAACTTTTTGTGTGGTACATCCAAAACACCGTTTTTTCGGTTGGCTACATTCAGTCTCGTTTACTCACGACGAGTTAGGCCCCTTATGGTCGGCAGCGGCGGAGCCAAAACACCATTTTTTTGGTTGGCTAATTCTTCATGAAAAAACCCTCACTGCACAAAATCTTCTAATAAGGCACTGGCCATGCGATTGGATCTGCTCCCTTTGCACCGAGGCGTTTGAAGACACCAAAACACCTTTTCAAGAATTGCACTTTCTTCAGACAGGTTTGGAACTACGTTGAAACCTGGTGTGGTTTATGGCACCTACTGACAACGGAAGCGCTACAGGACTGGTGGAGGCTAGCAATTTCTCAGGGCACAAAAATTCAACGAAAGTTTACAATTTCAGCCTTGGTAACCACTTGGTGGCAGATCTGGAAGGAAAGAAACAGGAGAATCTTCGATGCAAAATCTATCTCACCGTTACAGATCGCGGGTCTTGTTAAGGAGGACATAGATCTACGAGCGTGGGCTTTCAAGCCCCCCTGATTTTGTAATTAAGTGTATCTTTATTCTCTCTTTCCAATCTCCCTTGTATTCTCCATTCTCAAACTTTTTTGTCTTTCTAACTTTTACTCCTAATATATTCCGGTAACACTCTTGCCGTCGTTCCTTAAAAAAAAACTTTTTGTGTGGTACGTGCTGGCTATCTGCGAGCCATGATTAAAAAAGAAAAGTGAAAATATAGGTATGATATGTTCAGGTTTACACAGTACCCATGTCATGTGGTCCGATGCTAGACCTTTTCAGTTGGTTTTCTTACGGTATCCAATACTAATCATCGGTGGGACCAGTATAGATAAAATATATCTGTTAATTTGTTACTCCTCTGTTTTTTTAAATGGTGTTGGTTAGTTCTAAACTAAACTAACCAACGTCATATATTCATATCCGGATGGAGTAATTTGTATGTGTATCGTAATAATTAATTTATTAACTAAGGAATTATCCACCATACCATCGACTTAACAGGTATTCTAATATGAATTCGCCACATTTTTATTTTCTTGCGTAACAAGATAAACCATACTTTCTGTACAAATGCTCTATAGTATACTATAGTTGTATGCTACTATATACTTACTACTTAGTTGTATGCTACTATATACTCACTACTATATACAAATGCTCTACTAGTATGCTACTATATAGTTGTATCCTCTACTATAGTTGTATGCTACTATATAGTAACTATTAGTATATATTTAATCTCGACCATTTATTTATTAATTAACTAGTGTACAATCGTAGAGGATCCCGAGCATTGGAATGTATACATGGTAGGGTGTTTACGCACGGTTTGCTCCGAAACCGGTCGGACCGGCAGTAGTAATTAATTTTCCACTCCAGCCGTCGGCCGTTTAGGCTAATTATTATGAGCTAATATTCATCGTAGTTCGGTTTCAAACGGTTTAGATCCAATCCGTAGATGAACACCCAATTTACATGAGGAATTATCAAGCTAACTGTTGAAAAATACAGGCTAAATGTCCAGAAATTTCTGGACATTACATCCATTAAAACGTACTCCAAAATACAGAGGACACGAAAGCAAAATACAACATACCGCCGACTTGACGCGTATAGCTGACTTGACTTGACTTGCAGTCTACGGTCTACCAGCATCGATCGGACCACAGTTTGCACATTATTGAAGAAGACGAAAAGGAAGAGAAAGCCCAAAGGAATCGAAACGAGGACATGCATAGATACATCATACATAGGGCCATATACAGCTAGGTTTGGTGATCTCATCGACGTGGCAGATTAATCCAGGGCCGCTTCAATTCAATTCAGCCTTGAAAGGCACTGAAAACCGATGCCAGGTTGCCCGCTACGCTGACTGTATTGACGAGAAACTTGGCGGCGCGATGTCTGCGGCTTTCCCTAGCTACAGCAGCGTTCTGGTCATCAACGGCGCCATGACTACTGCCGCTGCCGCTGGGAGCCGCGTCAGATGTGGCACACTCAATATGTAGCTTATACGCACAAATGCCACAATGGTAGTGCCACACGGGCAAATCTTCCTGGCAGCTCGAGCAGCCGCCCCACGAAGGCACCATATTGAGGTCATGCTGTGGGTGAAGCGGGCTACGAAATGTCTGGGGAAACAAAGTGCACATGGGGTGCACGTCGAAGCCGCACTGGGTGCAGCGGTACACCAACGTTCCTGCGGGGCACGACTCCCTGCAGATGTCGCATGACCATTTAATGGTGCCATCGGGGATGGTACTCGCCGTGAGGGTGTGCCACGGATGAGCGAAGAATGATATGGTCTCCTTGAAGTAATCGGCGCATTCCTCGTGGATGTCGAAGTCGCAGGCGTTGCAGCGGTAGCCGATGAGGCCGGAGAGCTTGTCGCAGCAGATGTCGCAGGAATGGCGTGAGGTGCTGTCGTACTGGGTCTTGAGAAGCATGTGTTGCGGATGGGCCAAGTGCCATCGTTGCCCAGTTGCCATATCTTTCTCTGTTTCAGGTGTTAGTGAACTGTTAGACTTAGACACAGTACACTACTACACCCGGTCTCTGCTTGAATATGGCGTGGCCTTTTTCTACACGCTGTCCTCCTTGCTACTCCATCCACAGTTGTGTCAAGGAGCTAGTCATACATACAATTTATACTACTATGATGATCTCACATCGCAATCTCTATTAGTGATGCATTCATACTAGCCAGGTCTTACAAAGTGACAGCATCTGAAACGCATCTTACAAAACAATTGCCGACATGAATTTTATCAGTATTTGTGAATTAATGTGTTTGCGCATGCGGAGCATGTGTACACACGGATAAATGCAGTGGCTGTTCCACGCTCCATCCTAAAATCTAGTAAATATGAAAACAAGAGAGGGATTCAACACTCTCTCCAAACTTTGGATTGCTCTCAAATTTCTCCGTTTTTTTCATAATGAAAATGTTTTACAACATTGGGATATGCCGTAAGGCATACACCAGATGAGTTGAATCTTAATGAATAAAAAGATAAGTGTGAGTCAAATCTATAACAACATTTGGAAAGAAAATCATCCGATGGACCAAAACAACCACATAGATGCTAACAAGAAAATGAGCTGCAATGAAAATGGAATGAAGTCTTAGCATCATGATGGCAATGAAGTCTATGTTAACAACCACAACAAGCCTGAAGGAAATGAGGTGCACGAAGATGGAATAGATCGTACAAATTACAGCTGCATGTGCAACATCTTTGAGGAGAAACCGTACATATATCATATAGCTAGGGTGGGATGGTCATTCCAAGTGTCCAAAAAATGAACAAGAAAAAGAAATATGTAAAATGGTGGAATATCAAGAAAAATCAAACAATGTCATATTTATAGTGTCTTTTCATCAAATCCAATCTTTGGGGTGTTGAATGGTGGAAGTCACATGGTTGGAGTATCAATTTGATAATTTTCACTAATTTACCGTCTTTTACTTAATAATTAATTGTACTAGACAAAACTAGCCATTAATTGATCAAACAATATAATGGGATATTCTTTAATGCTCAAAAAGGTTGGCCTCTAGAGAGCTTGTTGGTTATATGGTTTCTCATCTTTCATGAGCACGCTTCCCAAACTGCTATACAATTCATTTTGTGACAATAGTTCATATACGAAATTTTAATTAGAAAATCAAATAAATCTATTTTAAAATTTATAATAGTTAGTACTTAATGACTCACGTTGATCCGTGTGCTTCAAATAATCTCAGCCAAAAAGGCTGGAATAAAAGAGTTAACAATTTGTTAAGGATTGACATCTAGTATAGTTGTATAGGGTAGATTTTTTTTATTTGAGGCAAAATAAAGGGTAGATTTTAGGGAGATTGTACCATATACCAATGATCTTGTTCCGGTTCAACAATTTATCATCAATATTGTCACTCTCCATAATATACCGGTCACTTTACCTATTGGTCTAGAATATTCCACTGGGGTGAGTTTTTTTTCAAAAATACCTAAATGTCTTTATAAACATACAAGTGTAATCATTGATTTGTCACTTTAGAAGTATCAAAAATTATGAAAATTTTAATATAGCCTCCTTACACAATATAGAAGTTTATGTATAATTTTCAATTTTTGTTACTTCTATAAGATTTTGACATTTATATTATGTGTATAAAGAAGTGGAAAGATTTACCTATAGACAAAATTTTGAAACTTATTCATAAAATTTCATATTGTGTAAGGAGGCTATAGTAAAATATTTATAATATTTTATACTTTTAAAGAGACAAATCAATGATTAATCTTGTATGTTTATAAGGGTTTTTTATTTTTGAAAAAACGCCCAACCGAATGGCATATTATGTAAGAATAGGTAAAATTGTCAGTATATTACAAAGTGTGACAATGTGGATGCTTTTGAATCAAAACAAGTGGTGTAGAATATATATTTTTTCTAGATCTTATCGAACTCTGTTAGAACCGACTCGGCCTGTGTAAACGCACAGGTCATTCATCCATCTGAAGTCAACTCAAGGTGTTCAGCGTTCAGTAAACATCGCACCATCTTCGTCCTAAGTAACTATCACCCTAGGCGTATCCCGTACGGCAAGTTTTGTACGTACATTTGTATTATATCGTTTCACAATCAAAGTAACAAGTTAGCAAAAGTTTTTTCAAAAACATCGCATCAAATATTTGACCAGATATCGGGAGGGATTTTCGGACACGAATGAAAAAACTAATTTTACGATTAGGCTGGAAACCGCGAGACGAATCTATTAAAACTAAATAAATCATCATTAACACATCTGGGTTATTATAGCACTTATGGTTAATCATGACCTAATTAGGCTTAAAAGATTTATCTCGCGATTTTCATCTAAACTATACAATTATTTTATTTTTTTATCTATATTGTGGGGCACCATATCTATTATATATACTACACTCATTCTCACTCGTTACCGCGATATGTGTTAGGTGGGATCCATACACGCATAATAGCCACCATAACCTCACGCGTACATGACGGCGAACCGAGTGCCTCATATAATAAACATGACACCGAGAATGGAACAAAG
>CM002485.1:18712226-18729129 GCA_000325765.3 Leersia perrieri | reverse complement strand
CTAGCTCACGCCAGATGCATACGAGGAGAGAGGCGTTCTATTTTTACATCGTCTCTCTCTTCAAAGGCAAACTTCCTATCGTCTTTGCCTCATCTGTTGGAGACCGATTTCTCATGCATAGTACCCACGTGATAGGCATTTCGGGTTTGCCTTGCCACATGCATGGCCTTGTTGGAGTCAGCCTAAGAACGTAGCAAGCATCCTCTGATATGCAAAAGAAAAGGAAGAAGCAAAGTCACTGGCATTATAGTTTCATATTCGTACATCTGATATCTAACATTCTGTAAAGCATAACCATGTCCATGCCAAAATCCATGTCTGTAAAGGACTAATTCTTTAATCAACCTAACACACATATTTCATCAGGAAGATAGCATGGAGCCATGGAGGCTCTGATTATCACAAATCATCACAATCAACAAATCCCAAATTTGTTGATCTGACTGTCGTCTGGAATTTAGATTGGAACCAACCGATGGTTTCATGGCCAAACTGAACAAGCACAGACGGAAAAAAGAACAGCCCTTACCCTTTTTATTACTGCCAACCTTGATCGATCTCGGCGGAGGGAGCAGGCCATCGCAAGGTAGGGGCACGAGGATGTGGCCGGCGGCACGGGATAAGGCAGGCGACGAGGGGAGATCGACGGAGGGAGCGCGAAGAGACTAGATTCAGTAGATCGAGAAGAGCTGAGACTAAAATCAGTAGATCGAGAAAAAAATGCATAAATCGGAAAGGGGATACCATAGATCGGGGTGCATCTTCTAGTGATTGCTGGTGGTAGTCGGGATCTCGGGCTGCCGGCTCCGTTCTTGCTGGCAGGGGAGGAGGAGAAAGCCGACGGCGGCCGGATGCGATGGCGAGGAGGAGGCCGGCGGCGACTCAAGCTGTCGACTGCGCTCCTGTACCTCCCCTGGCGGCGGCTGTAGAGAAAGGAGGGAAAAGATATTGGGGATGACCCACCACCGTCACTGCTGCTCCGCACTTCCCCCGACGTCGTCGCTGCCGCGCCCCTTCGCCGCCGTCGCTGCCACTCCGTGCCTGCCGGCTCCGCCTCCATGCTTTGCGCCGTGCCGGGCCGCTGCCATCCGCTCTCCGCGCCGCCAGATTTCTTTTTTTTTTTTGGCCAGTGACCCCGGGCCTCGTCGCCTGCAGAGAGAGATAGATAAGGACGGGGAGCTATGGGGATGGATATGGGGTCTTTTTTTCTTTCGTTTTTTTTTCTCTTTCTCTATACGGTGAGCAATCTGTTCTCATCCTGTGGACTAGGACCCACAAAAGTTTTAACCACAGATGGTTTGTTGCCAAACTTCTAACGAGAGACTGTATGTTGCTAAATGAAAGAACTACCGACAGACAGTGAGTCGGAGAATATTTATGGTATTAGCGACAGATAGTGTGTCTATAAAACGAGCTTTTATGACAGATAGTGTGTTGGAGAGTTATAGCGACAGATCATTTGACGTTAAACTATAATTTTTATCAATAGACATCTGATGTGAAATCTGAATCATGGTGTAGTGAAAGAGGAGAACTGGTTGCATGAGTATAGAGGGCACATAACCAGGTGCAGGATAGTCTCACCCAAGCACAATGGCAAAGTAGTACTGGAGCTCTACATCCGTGATGTGGTAGGAGCTCAATGGTGTCGTCTTTCTTTATTGGCGGGAGCTAGATGGTGACGAATGAGGAGGTTGCGTTCACAGTGAAGAGGAGGAAGCCGGTGCAAGGGTAGAGGGGCTAGCTATCGTGTACAGACTTTGGAGTCCACGGGAATAGGGAGACAAAGGGAAAAACAACATGGGGGAGTAGCAGCCGGTGAAAGAGGGAAGGAAGGAGACACATTTTGGTCCAAAAATCATGAGAAGGGTTCTTTAACGGTATCCAAGTGAAATAATTCCTTGAGGATATAAGAGCACGTACAAAGGTATTCATATTGGCGGGAGCTAGATGGTGACGAATGAGGAGGTTGCGTTCACAGTGAAGAGGAGGAAGCCGGTGCAAGGGTAGAGGGGCTAGCTATCGTGTACAGACTTTGGAGTCCACGGGAATAGGGAGACAAAGGGAAAAACAACATGGGGGAGTAGCAGCCGGTGAAAAGAGGGAAGGAAGGAGACACATTTTGGTCCAAAAATCATGAGAAGGATTCTTTAACGGTATCCAAGTGAAATAATTCCTTGAGGATATAAGAGCACGTACAAAGGCATTAATTAGCGGACTCTCTCTATTCTCATTGCGGACAATTAGGATGATGTGGAGAAGAGAGATAGATTAGAGACAGAGATGGTTGTTTTGCATGCCAACAGCATAACATCGAATCTTAGTTTTAATAGAAGAAATGCATGTTGCATGAGGAAGAAAAAAGGTAATTAAAAATTAGTTTGGTGTATTACATGGTTATAGCCCGTATTGTCCCTACTATTGTAGATGATAGTCCCTACAAGTTATTTTATTGCTTAAGAGATCATATTATTGTTGTACATACTCGTTTGTACGTTATCATTGTAGGGTCACTGGAATAGACGAAGTTTTTCTTTTCCTAAGAGAAGATCAGGCTGGAGCTCTGCTATTTCAATAAAAAAAGGCAAATAAGTCTTTACAGGAACAACGGGGCACATGGCGACTACCCCCACCCACTTTCAGCTTTAAAATGTAAATTGCGTAGTACAGAATCGATCGCCATTCTTATTGTCTCGCCTTGCACATTTCCAAGCTCATGTCAACCACAAGTCCACAGCCAACACAGTCCCATTCTGGAGTTTATTGTGGTAGTGTATATTTATGATTGGAGAGGAACATACTGAAGATCGACGTAGAGCAGCCAGCAATACTAGTGTTGCATGTATGCATGCATGGTAAGTCAAATTTGAGGTCTTGACTTAGCCTGTGTATGATCGAGGCTAGATTGAGCATAGGCAAATTTTTTCTCCCTCGTATAAGCACCGAAGAAACCGCCGAAATCTGACGATGACAGCTGATTCATAGCCCAACCATGAGATGGGATTAGTTTTGTTTTAACACTTGCTACTTTACTGTACTTCCTTCGTCTCAAAATACAACTATCAGAGCAATTTAAATTTATCTTAAAATAGAATTACCTCTACACCCACCTACCACATCTCTACCAATCACAATTATCCCTTATTTAATTTTTCTACCCAACTCCTTCTCTCAACCAATCATAACACTTCCTCGCCTCAACCTTAGGCCGTGTTTAGATTCAAAATATTTTTGGCCAAAAATATCACATCAGTGTTTGGATACATATTTAAAGTATTAAACAAGACTAATAATAAATTAAATTATATATTCCGATTGTAACTAAGAGATAAATCTTTTGAGCCTAATTAATCTGTCATTAGCACATACTGGTTACTGTAGCACTTATGGCTAACATGACGTAATTAGACTCAAAAAATTCGTCTCGCAGTGTACAGTCGGAACATATAATTTGTTTTGTTATTATTCTAAGTTTAATGTCCAAATATTAATGTGATATTTTTGACAAAAAGTTTTTGAATTTAAACACACCCCTTAATCTCTTAAAAAAGACAGAAATCCTTATATTTTGAGACAGAGATAGTATATTAATAAATTTCATGGTCAACGAATAGGGTTGTAATTTAATCCAGTCTCAAATTGTGGTGCGTTGAGAACTTGCCAACAGAAGGGGGAAATAAAAACTTTTATCACCCGCAAGCATATGACGATGACTTGGTTCACGTGATCGATTGTACCCCATCACATTGGAGGCAGTAGTTTTGCAACATGGCATAAGTAACAAAATAAAGACATTGAGATCGTCTTAGCGAACGTGGTTCAGGGAATAACAAAAGGGACTAGACGACTGGCTTGTAATCCAAGTCGTAAACACAGTTCTCTAACATGCATAACATTTCACTCAGAAAAAAAACATGCATAACATTTTATTATGTAAAAACAAATGGGAATTAATTATTTAAACAAATATTCCAATACTCACATTTTAAAATAAATAGATTTAAAATAATATTGATTAAATTTGTACAGCATTTAAATTTAAACACACATAAAAACAATCGCTATTTTTCAAAAAAAATCAATGAAAATTTTGCATGAATTTAGTTTTGATTTTGTTTTTTTTTCAAATTAGGGTCAAATAGTTGTGTTCTTTTTATTATAAATTACTACTGTTTTGCTGTTTTTATGCTTTTTAGGGGACTATTTATGCTTTTCAAGTGGGAAGCATAAGTGCGAGAAAAGGACAATATGCCTAGTTAGCTAACAGAGAACGGGTATAGAAGGAATAAAAACAAAAACAAAATGAGAATGGAAAATTAGAGTCAGTAAGGGATTGAATGAAAGCATATATAGGCAGGATTTGTCTCTTTAATTTTTCTAACCATTATATGTTATGACATGTCGATGCATGAAACAGATGAGCCGTATTCTCTTTGTACCACTTACTTTTATACAAAATTGTAGATATGAATACTAATCCCTATTGAGCATAGGTTCAGATCCATGATTTCTCCAGAAATCCATGGATCTGGTGTCACGTACAAAAAAAAAAATGAATGAATCATTTTGTTGTAATTTTAGTCTTCTAGACAAAATATAAAATTATACACACTAAATTCAGCGTGGATCTAGATCTAAAGCTGTGTCAAACTTTGTTTTAGTTACTCGGTCTAAACTTTAGGTCGCTAAAGGGTAGAAGTATATGTACAAGTCTTGATCTATAATTTAATTTTCATTACTTCATTCGTAAATCTTCTGCCATATTGTATAGAAAGTGCCTTCACATGTGTCCATACAAATTCGAAGTTTGATTGCGCATGTGAAGTCCATACAGCTACATTCATAGCATTGGCATGTCAAAGCCTAACTAGCCATGTGGTAGATAATATTATCACAAAGACGAAGGGAGATGATGTGAGGTATGCATGTGAGCTCCTATATACTCCTAGTTTTTGTGACTTTTTTACACACCCTCTAATCTGGGACGTAAGGAGTACAAATATATGGTTAGCGCTATAATGAGAGGCACCCCAGAGCAGCTAGACAAACACTTTGTAGTTCTCTGAATTTTAGAACAGGGCACGAAGCAGAGTACTCCAGGTCAGATTCGGAGAGCGAGAGAGAGAGAAGGTGCTAAACATGGAGGCCGACCACCGGAAACACTTCGCCCATCCGGAGCACCCGCTTCTCAAGACCCACTACGACAGCAAATCGACCAAAATCTGCGACATCTGCCACGCCAAGCTCTCCGGCCTCGTCGGCTATCGTTGCAACGACTGCGACTTCGACATCCACGAGGCCTGCGCCGACTACTTCAAGGAGACCGTCTCCTTCTTCGCCCATCCGTGGCACACACTCACGCTGAGCCGCATCCCCGATGGCACCATCAAGTGGTCGTGCAATATCTGTAGGGAGTCGTGCCCCCCAGGGATGTTGGTGTACCGCTGCATCAAGTGTAATTTCGACGTTCACCCTCTGTGCACTCTGCTTCCTCAGACAATCCGCAGCCCGCTTCATCCAAAGCATGATCTCAACATGGTACCTGGGTCAGGGCGCTGCTCTGGCTGCTGTAAAGATTTGAACATTTGGCACTACCGTTGTGGCTTTTGTCTTTACAAGTCACACATAGGGTGTGCCGTCTCTGGCACACCACCAATCAGTGCTCAGAACACCACCGCTGTTGGCCAGAACCGCATCACTAGCGTCGCCAAGTTTCTCCTCAAGACAAGCTTCGTGATCGCGATCAACGCAGCGACCGACGGACGTGCATTGCCGGTGCTCAATGTCCTTGAAGCGGCCCTGGTGGATTAAGTGTGTGTGTACGTGTGTATCAGCTCTGCGCATCTATGTTCTCGTTCAAATTTCTTTGGAGTTTCTTCCTTTTCATCTTCTCCAATAACGTGGATCAGTCTGGTTCGATCGACGCGACGTTGGTAGATCCAAGTCAAGAGTCAACTATAAATGCTTCTCGAGTCAGCAAGTTTGTTCTATTTTGTATTAATTTGTTTTCTGTATTTTATTTACAGTTAATTTTGATATTCAACACAAATTTCTTGATAAATAATTAGTATGCATACGTTTTGAAATCTTATAAAGCAGGTAGGCGTTGGCTGGTAGATAGCCAGTACCGCACAAATTAAACTAAAGTTTTCTAAGATCCTCCTGCCTCTATGATTTCATTCTAATAAATTTCGATTACTTCTAAACAAGGGCATGCTTTATACTAATATAATAGTCAATTATATTAGTGAATAAATGGTCAAGATTAAATATATATCAATGATTAATATATGGTAGTATACACCTATAGTATGTAATAATTTAAAGCATTTATATGGGACGGACGGTCCTAACTGTATTACCTTGTTATGCAAGAAAATAAAAACGTGGTGAATTTACATTGGAATACCTTGGTATGGTGGATAATTCCTTAAGTTAATAAATCAATTACTATGGTAAACATACAAATTAACAGATATATATTTTTTATCTATACTAGTCTCCACCAATAACTAGTATTAGGTACCGTAAGAGACCGTTTTTTTCCTGTGAAGAAACTTTAGACACCTTTCTATCCATTCCATTTGAAAAGTGGAACTATGTAAGATTAAACAAAAGAGCACTGTTACAGCTTTTTAACCATCGTTACCTGAGACTGGAAATTTGTTTAGTGCCAAAAACACTCGGTAACTTACCGAGTGCAAATACTCGGTATTTTTCACTCAGCGAAGTCATATCTTTACCGTATTTGTTACCGTGTGATAGCACATATACACTCGGGTCGCACAATTGTTACTGAGTAGCCAAATCCTCTCGACAGGTTTTCTGTGCGACGGAAACCGTCAACGGAACAAGGGCGAGGGGACAGAAAATCCTACTTACTTTCCTTTTGGAGTTAGCACAGGTTTTTCCTCCCCTCGGGTAGGCCGCGGTGGCACCCATAGGACCACGAAAATAGAATTCTTCATTTTCTTCTTCCTCCGCCATGATCTCCTCATCCGAATCAGATTCAGAATCAGAAGCACAATTAGGTTCTTGGGATCCTGAGGCCCTTGTCCTACATCTTGGCAAGGTAGCAGCACGTACTGGCTTCCTCCCTACGTCCTAAGCTCAATCGCCGCATGATCCTGGAAATTTTGTATTTGCAGTCTTAATTAAAACTGGTAAAATAACCATAAATAGCAGTAACGTGATTGCCAAAAAGTTATATTATCAGCATCCTTGGCTACAAGAAAAATATTGTTCATATATGGTTGTAACTAAACTGCAAAATAGTTCAATCGATCAGAGAAAGATCTCACCAGAAAAAAATCAAATGCTAAAAGTTAGTAAAACAAAGAAAAAATGCTAAAAGAGGAAAAAAAACTGGAATTTGACGAGCTTATCTCTTAAAACAAAATATTACATGCCATACAAAACGAAAGTAACTTGTATAGGAAGATATTACCATGTTGTTGACAATAGACAATAAAATATGGATGATCTAAAGAGAAAAAAATATGAGGATTGAAGATATGTTTATGCTACTCTATATTGAAACTTTTTGTTAGCAACTCTATATTTAGGCTGTGGTTAAGCTACTGAGAATAAAAAGATTATAAGAGTGAGGACGTTGGAGACATTGGACGTACATGCAGCACTGCATCTAATAAGATGAAGATGGACTCACGAACCACTAATAACCTGCTTATCTACATCTACCAGATTTATCTTAGGAATTTATGGGCATTTAAGTGACTACTCATGCATCACGGTAGATCCGCCCCTGAAATAACCGTGTGTGTTATGCCTATTGTATCTAAATCATTGCAACATCAGGACAGTTAAAGCATCACAACCTTGCTCACCAAACTGATTCACCTGGATGGCGATTGTGAATCTTGCTGCACGAGAACAGAAGACTCTGTGACCGCCGATGTGCATGTGTGTGTGTCAATGTGCAGGTGCGGCGGGATGAGGCCGGGGAAGCGCCACCGCGCTTGCCGGCCCTGCGGTGGGATGAGGCCGGGGATGCGGGGGCGTAGGGCTGGGCATTCGGTCTAGACCGAAAATTCGGTCCGGTTAATTCGGTCTTTCAAAAGATCGGTCTTTGGAAAATGAACACCGAATTTGTGAGGTGAAGAAGAGTGACCGATGATTCGGGTACCCGACAAATCGGTTCGGTCTTCGGTTTGAACCGAGCTGACCGAAGACACCTGACTAACGCAGATGGTAGACGTGGTGGCTAGCTGCAAGTCTGCGAACTTGCAAGCAGCGGCCACCGGCCAGGCTGTGTGGTGTAGGCGGCGGCGCCGCGGGAAGACGAAGAGCCCCTTCTTTATATTGACGCCGAGGACGAGAGAGATGATGGGTGGCTCGACGAAGGTAGAGAGATGGTCGTACGCCGCCGACCGCCGACCCTGCCGTCGACGGTAGCGACGGGATGGCATACCCCTTGATGGGATCCTTGCTGCATCCATTCACCGGTCAAGATCGGATACAGGGAGTTGGGATTCCTGATTTGGTTTGACGATAAGATCGTTGTTCTTTCCTTTGTTTAACCGGTCAAAGAGACTTGACATAATGTGCTCATTGTATCATGTTGGGCCTACACGAGGACTTGGTGGGCTGGTGCAAATGAGATAGAGACCTAGGCAACGTAGAAATGGGCTACTTTCGGTTAGTCCGGTCAGCTCGGTCATCAGGCCAAGACTACAGAATTTACCGAACTCAGTTCGGTCTCTGCGATTGTACGCCCGAATATATGACCGACAACCGACCAATTGGTTTTCTCGGGTTCGGTCTCGGTCCTTTCGGGTCCGGTCTTCGGTCGTCGGTTTTTATGCCCACCCCTAGGGGGCGTGCTCACCCGCCAGTGGCAGCCACCCGGCTAGGCTCGCCGGCCGCCCGGCCCATGTGCGAGAGGAATCGGTGGGAGAGACCAAGGAGAATAAGAGAGCGAGAGGTCGGGACTGGGGAACGGGTGTATGGTTTTCTTCCCTCCTAAATGGGCTAAAAGAATATGGGCCTGGCTCCTCCCGAGAGAAAAATAATACTCTCTCCTTCTCTAAATGTTTGGTACCGTTGACTTTTTTATATATATTTGACCATTCGTCTTATTTAAAAAATTTACATAATTATTAATTATTTTTATATTGTTTGATTCATTATTAAATTTACGTAATTATTAATTATTTTTATATTATTTGATTCATTATCTGACTCTTCTTCCAATCTCTTTTTCTTCTATCTGGATGAAGTGCTACCTTGGGGAAGGGACTGGAGCTGATGACTGAGGCGAGTTAAGGATTTCTCAGGGGTCAAACCTCTTCTACGTTGGACTTGGGCCTCCTTTTATAGGGCAAGGGGACACCACAGTAGTACTGGATTTTTCAACTCTACTACTAACACCGTAGAAGCAGTTCTTGCTTTGTCTTGTCAGGGGTCATGCCCCTCTTCTGCCCCTATTGTCACGTTGTGATAGTTGGTGAAGGAAAATGGGCAGCGTGGCCACCATGCTACTGACGAGGTATATGGTCAACCTACCTAACCTCCAGTAGGGCCTACCTGTCAGCGGACCACCAACTGGGCCAGGGGTGATGCCATACACCAAACTCTCACTGCCTCTCTCCCACGCAGCCGTCCAACACATTAAATGCAACGGTGACCGGGCATGGCGAGAGGCGTGCGTCTGTGACTGTGCGGACAGTTCACGGTCACACGCTGAAGACTTTCTTCTCTCTTTCCCTTGAAACAAGTGAAAGGGATGATGATGAGGGCCTGTCACCCGCGCCTCACATCGCATTAAATGTGGTAGTTGGCCGTTGGGGGCATGCCATGATCATATACGTGGCGCACCGCGCGCGAGTCTCTCGTGCCGCGGGGGGTGGCCCAATCTTCTTCCGCAACGTGTGGCCTCCCCGCAAGTCCCCGGACGCATCAGAAGGCGTGCCACGTGGCTTCGGGTGGCCCGACCCCCTTCTGCGGGGCGTGGCCTCCCCACAAGCCTCCAGGCGTGCCATCCTCAGGGGCGTGCCACGTGGCCTCGGGTGGCCCGAACCCCTCCTATGGGGTGTGGCCTTCCAGCAGGCCTCCAGGCGTGCCCTCCTCAGGGGCGTGCCACGTGCCCTCAGGTGATCCAAACCCCTTTTAGCGGGGCATGGCCTCCCCACAGGCCTCCGGGCGCGCCCTCCTCAGGGGCGTACCACGTGGCATCGGGTGGCCCGAATCCCTTTTTGCGGGGCGTGGCCTCCTTGTCGGACCCCAGGCCCGATCCCTCCAGGGGCCCGCTGCGTGGGTCCGAGTGGTCGTAATCCTCGTGCACAGGTCCGAGGTGGATCGGGCTGCCGCGATCGTCTAGCCTCTTATGTTTGGGCAAGGCATCGGGCTGTTTCGACTTCTCCATCGGACGCGCACCTATAGATGCCAAACTAAATTTAGCCTCCTGTGAGTACCCCTATATCCATATTACCGACAAAGACAAATGGTCAAATCCGTGTTAAAAGTTAACGGTGTCAAACATTTAGGAAGTGAGGGAGTATATACTAACACTCGGTAACATAGTGTTCCTTGTGCGGCAAAAAAGTTATCAGCTCATGCCAATGGAAATCAGCGCTCGCCGTTCTTGCCGCTAACGGATTTGCAGACCCGCCAAACCAATTTTTTCGCCCCATTGATGGCGGGAACTGTGTTTGTGAAGATTACCTACTGTTTTGGCATGGCAGACGGTAATAATTTTGGTTACCGAGTGTTTTTTTTTTTTTTTGAAAACACACGGTAATGTTCTATGTTACCGAGTGAATGTTAATGCTCACGGTAAGTTATGTTTTCAAAAACACTCGGTAAGCCGAAGATGCATTCGGTGGATTTCCGGTAGTGCATCTTGAGCAGACTGCGGCATGCACCGTACGTACGTGCAGTTGACGACTTGACGTAGGAGTAAATAAATAAACAAAAACATTTAATCAAGTGCACACATGTGTCGTGCTATTCATCTAGGGACGGAGCTCCGTCTCGATGACGTCGATCACCGGCGAGCCGAACCCGCAGGTCACCGAGTCCGCCACCCGCAGGCCGAACAACTCGGCCTTGAGAACCGCCCTGCCCACGCGCTTCGCCACTCCACGCTGACTGCCGTCCAGTCCTGCCGTTGCCGCTGCCGCTAGCCGCCGTGACAAGGGAGAGCGTGAGCGCGCCGTGCTTGGGATGATGCCCGTTGAATGTGATGCGCATATATCGGCAGGGACACGCAGGCCTCTCGTGGAGGTTGAAGCCGCGCCGCACTCGCCGGTGGCGCCGGCGCATATGTAGCCGGCCGGCGCCGACGATGATGCGCTCGCACAGGCTGCAAACGTAGCCAGATCGACTCGCCGCTGCTGTAATCGTGACCCGTTAAGCAAGTGCTCGGGGTGTAATTTGCAGTTGCAGGTTGCTGCCATCTCGATCGATTTATCGAATCGATGATCGTACGTGTGGGCTGGTACGTATGGCTTTGGTTTGGTTTGGTTCGGTTATGGACTTCTGGTTGTACAGGCAGCGATGTTTGTACACTGAGCGTGAATGTACATACGCATGACATATGTTTTAAGATATGAAAATAATTTTTTTATTGAATTGATTAGAACATAACTGAGCGGTAGACCGTGGCAAGACTTTTTTTTATACTTGTGGGAGTGAGATCCCAAAGTTCACGAGTACATAAAAATTGAGGTGCCAACGCGATTAAGATTCCTTGCAACCCCCTTGGCCTCGGCAGCAGAGAAAAAAACTTGACACTTGAAAGTACAAGTACGTATATGACTTGGTCAAGCAGTTCACAGCCATAAAAAGGGTTAAATTAAAATCAAGGTTATTCATATATTCATATGACAGCATCCATTGTACTGGAATGGCGTCACCAATACGGATGAAAATGCTTGGAAAATTTTCCAATCATAATTTCCATATATGTCCATATTTTTTTCTCAAAACTAAAATGGCGAAAATGGTAAAGCCAGAAATGAAACGGTATTGGAACATCAAAAATGGTAATATACAGATGGAAAAATATTGGCATCACTCGAAAACCAATAATAAATCTTAGGAAGCATTAATGTAAAATCACATATTTAATTTAGCATAACTATATAATATGATCAAATAAAATTTTATTAGGTATGTACTTAAGTTAGGGATTTTGTTAAGGAGATGATAGGATCTAAACTATGAGTAAAATTGAGACATTGACCACACATTGCAGGATATATAGAGTGTGTTTGATTGCCGGCCATACTTTGTCATAACTAAAGTTAGATAAGTTGTGACAGCTGTAAAAAATATGGCCATCAAATTGTTAGCCACAAAATGTGACAAAGTTGGCAAAAATATGAATCTATGACACATGGGACGTACTATTGTTAAAATGTGGCAAGCCACAACTAGAACCAAACACCTGCTTAGCAATCTATGACATCCACAAATATAGCGTGGCAAAGTATGGCAGCAAAACAAACATACCCTTAGTGGCAATTTCAGAATTGTTGTTCAGGGAGGGAGGGGGGTGGGGGGGTGGGAGAGTAGAGAGATCGAGCTCTCTCAATGTGTTACGGTTTCCTTTCTGTGATGAAATTTTGGACGCCTTCGATCAATTTCATTTGATAGGTGGAACCGTAGAAGGTTAAACAACAGAGTACAGTTGCAGCTTTTTACCAGCTTGAGCAGACTGCACCGTACGTGCGGCCGGCGGCGCGCCGGCGCAGTCGACGACTTGACGTAAACAAACAAACAAAAAATACGCGCGCGTGCTGTTCGTCTAGAGATGAAGCGCGGTTTCTACGACGTCGATCACCGGCGATCCGAACCCGCCGGTCACCGCGTCCGCCACTCGCAGGCCGAAGAACCCGACCTTGAGCGCCGCCTTGCCCACGCTCTTCGCCACATCACGCTTCCTCCAATGCTGCTGCTGCTCCTCATCCTCATGTTGCTGCTGCTCCTCCTCCTGCTGCTGCTGCTCCTCCTCCTCATCCTCATGTTGCTCCTCCTCCTCATCCTCATGTTTCTGCTCCTCCTCCTGCTGCTGCTGCTGCTCCTCCTCCTCATTCACATGTTGCTGCTGCTCCTCCTCATGTTGCTGCTCCACCTGCTGCTGCTGCTGTTGCTGCTGCTTATCATCCAGCAGCGACGTGCACCGTGGGTGCACGTTCAAGGCGCAATTTGCGCAGCGGTAAACGCAGCACCCGGCGTGTGAGTACACGTAGCAGATGCCGCACCACCGCCCAGCCGTGAGGAGGGAGAGCGTGAGATCACCGTGCTCGCGGTGCGCGTTGAATGTGATTCGCATCGGCAGGGACAAGCAGGCCTTGTGGATGTCGAAGCCGCCGCACTTGGCGTCGTCGGCGCATCTGTAGCCGGCGCCGAAGATGACGCGCTCGCACAAGTTGCAGCAGTAGTGAGCCCCCTCGCCGCTGCCGTAATCGTGCTCCATTAGCTGGTGCCCTGGGTGTAAACTGGATGTAACAAGAGCTGCCATCTCGATCTGTCGATTGAATCGCTTCGATCTTGTGTGGGCTCTCGGCTGTTATGGCTTGTTTAGTTTTCGTTTGTGTAGGCAACAATGATATGCTTATACTGATCGAATGACTACACATGCATGCACTACATGAGTATATATAGATGTCTCAAGTCGTCGCTCGTCTTAGGTATTTTTTTTCCGTGTCTATAGTATATAGCCAGACAAGACGAACCGAGTACACCAACATGTATGCCAAAAGAAATAAAAAACTTATAGAACCGGCAGCAAGCATATGTGTGTGACTTGGTACACCGCGTGTATACGTATATACGTACTTGACCAGTCAAACACACTCCGGAGCATGCACTTGCGCCAAATATTGAATAATAAATTTCACGTTTAGCAAAACCAACAGTTTAATCTGGGTTCAACTTGTCCTCTAGGATTTATTTTTATCATAATTTAGACTATCATATCTAATTTAGACCGATTCCTAATGTGTCTCTAGCCGGTGTCGTCAGTTGGTGTGCATTGTCCAAGTGACGACGACTTGAGTAGCAAGGACACTCTGTAGACTCTAGAGATTATGGTTAGTTGTTTCGTCTCAAAAGAGAGAGAGAGAGAGAGATTATGGTTAGTTGCTTACCAAGTGTATATTAACTTTTTCTCTTCATGAATCAAGTTGCCAAAGATCCATACTATAGTATATAAGTTTACAATTTTCTGTTGTTCTATTGTTTATTTATTTCATAAATCAACAAAAATTGATATTGATCTACTCCTTAAAATTAACCAAAACTTCGCATACCAAAGCAACTTTAGTGCAAGGAGAAAGGACTACACATTTGGGTTTTTTTTTGGGGGGGAGGATATAGTAATATATGCTACCTCTTTGTTACCTCATATATCAATTTTTTGTGATTATTTTTACTGATTATGGATGCATTGGGATATACGTTATTTCTTACCAGACTGAGATATCAACTGTTTCACGAAAGTGACTCGGCTCTTATGTTCTATTTGCCTGACCCAAAACAATAAGTGACTAATGAGTAAGCGTGTTTGAATATGTCGGTTAGTGAAGCGTGTGTATTGATTATCTTAATCCGAGTTGCATGAGTAACATAAATTTAGATCTCAACGATTCCCGATTCCTTATAAGTTGCAACCTATGGCCTCGGCAGCAGAGAAATAAAATTTTCAACTTGACACTGGAGAGTAGTATACCGTATACGAGTATATGACTTGGTCGACAGTACGTTCACAGCTGCTACAATAAAACAAAGGCTATTTGTGCCCAGCTTCTATTATTGTCTAGGAACGTCCTCTTCTTGCCACTGTAGACGTCATCGCACGGTGACCCTCCCACCAGGCCAAAAATGGTTTTTTAGGAGGGCAAAAAGAGTTTTTCGGACGGTTTCATAAATCGCCAGATTTAAATTGCCTAGAAAATCGTAATTTTTCTTAGGCGGATTGACATCCACCCGCAAAAATATGATTTTTAAGATGGACGGCATATTTTCAGGCGATGCGTCCACATGTCTAGAAAAACAGTTTCAGGTGAAAAAAACAAAAAAATCAGAAAAAAAAAGTCATCACTGCACAGCTCCGCCGCCGCCCGTCAACGCTGTCAACGCTCCGGATCTGGCCGCTTGGCGCCGTCGCGCACCGTTGCCTCCGTGCCGGACCACCGGCCGTCACCTCCCTCTCCCTCCAGATCCAGATCTGGAGGGGACGGGGGAGGCCCGGGCCGCCGCCTCCCTCTCTCTCTAGATCCAGATCAGGGGAGGCCTGCGCCGCGCTAGACCACCACTGGTCGCCTCCACGCCACGCCGATCCGCCACGGCCGCCTCCGCGCCGCGCTGGCCACCGTCTCCCTCTCCAGGACGGGGGAGGCCCGCGCCGCGACGGGCCGCCATTGGTCGCCTCTGCGCCACGCTGGTCTCTTCAGATCCAGATCTAGAGGAGACGGGGGAGGCCTGGGCCGCCGTCGTCGCCTCCCGCGCATCACCAGGCTGCCACCGTCGCCTCCGCACCGTACCGCTCACTGCACACCACCGCGCCGCTCTTCCCCGTTACCGCGTGTCGTGTCGTTGTCGTCGCCGCCTGGCCGCCAGAGAGAGAGGCAAGGAGAGAGAGAGGGGGTGGAGAAATAGATAAGGATGGCCGGTGTGATAAGGACGTGGAGGGATGGTGGGAAATTGTGTCCCACTCCTTTTTGCGGGCGGTGCATCTTTTGATCCGCCTGTGAATAATTTATTTTTGCAGGCATTAGGTCGTACTTCTGCAAAAAATGAATTTTCTAGACGGTTGGGGACGGCGCCAGCGCCGAGTTGATAATGCAGGCGGCTCCGGTAACAGGCCATCTGCAAAAATAATATGGCGTCACCCAAAAAATGAAATTTGGCCACACGGGCTGGGCAGGCTGTAAGGTAGACAGGTAATTGAAAAAAAATTAATCGCCCTCCCTGTACATAACTCCCTGTTTTTACTCCAACTTTATTAATATATGAAAGATAAAGCTTTTGCCGTCCCATTTAAAAAAACAATCACCCTGAAAAAGTCGTAGCAAATCACATCCCATTAGGCATCGCCCTTGAAGAGTTAGTAGTACTTTATTAGTAGCAAGTCGCTTGCAAGTAATTCAAGGATGTGGCTTTGATGCCTAGTGGACAGACTGTTGGTTTGTGGCTACTGTAGTACTAGGGAGGTGGATTTTAAACAATTGAGCGGATATCCTCTCTATATCACAGATCACCACACAAAATATAAGGAAGATTCGTCAAATTTAAACATGCATATTTATATAGTGGTTTACCGCATATTTATCTATCTCGCTACCTTAAAAAAAATCATAACTACTTATACTGCCACATAATCATCACATAATTGTGGTTCGAATCTATCCGATCTTTATCTTTTTGCTCAAAGAACGAATAAAACCCCTTGTCGAAGCCCTTTATGATAAGCTTCCCTGGATCTGGGAAGTTTCTCTTTCACGGTATTGGGATCGTTTGATCGATTTCCTTGATCGCTTACTTATGGGCGTGCGCTCAAAAGATACAAACAGAGATTCGCAAACAAAAAGGGGAATTCGTAGTCACTTTTTCCTGTCGCGTAAAAAAAAGGCTTTACGCGAGAGCAATAGAGCAACCTCTTTTGGATTCTTAAGCCCACCCTTGCAGTAGGATACTGTCTGCTTTGGGTTCTTTATTATATTATCTCTTTCGAGGGATTTTTAGGTCGTTCAAGCTATATTTAGTCTATTTTGGCTTTTATTGTCTCCTTTTCTCAGGGAGGTTGTTAAGGACCTGAGAAGATAGAGGAGAGCGCCAGGCGCCGATTTCCGGAATACTTCTACGGGGAATGCTCATTCAATGAGCATTCTCCATATTATGCCTTGAAGAGGACTCGAACCTCCACGCTCTTTAGCAC
>CM002485.1:18650244-18710476 GCA_000325765.3 Leersia perrieri | reverse complement strand
GGCTTTACACAACCATGTCTATGGGTATAAATATATGAGGGGTGTGTGCCTCATGTATCGGTTTTGAGAGACAAGAGAAGATCTAGGGTTTAGCCTAGGGTTTCGGCTTGAGGTCAAATTTAGAGAGAGGAGTGCTGTTGCTGCACTTTGTAAACACATATTGAAGCAATAAAGTTGATCTACATCTACAAGTTCTTCGATATCGTGTTTTTGGCGACGGTTCCAGGCCTCGACGGTCAGACCGCCGGTGTCGGCGCGGTCAGACCAGCGGTGCGGTCGGACCGGATGTATAGGCACGGTCAGATCGGCTACGCGGTCAGACTGGCCTAGACACTACGGTCAGACCGGCTTGCGACAGAGGGAAGGTAATTTTTATTCCGCGAAAAGTTACTGTTTTTAGGTGTTCCAACTATTCACCCCCTCTAATTGGTTTGTCTTCTTGTTTTCGACCCTACACCTAAATCTGACATGATTAAATTGGGTTTTGATTTGTAGAATTTTATTTATCTCTGAGGCTATTCTTCATCGGAGCATCACACATACAAGAAGACATACTGAGGCACTGAGCACTATTGTCTGCTAGACTGCTACTAGGGCTTGGGATTTGGATTTCCAAATTTTGATCTCTTCAATCTTCCCTGATTTCAGGTTCAGTTAATAACTAAAAAATAGCAGGGCTGATTCTAGTACAACTATTTTACTTTGAGCATGTGGCCATGGTTAGTACTTTATAATTTAGTTCACCAATTGAACAGGTACCACGAATACTTTGGAACGATTCTACAAAAGAAAATTGCCACATGCTAGTGATGAAGGGAACAGTACTGATCAAGGCACTGGCACGTCAAACATCAACGTTACTTCTCGGTGTTCTCGCAATTCTCGGCCTTCTTTAGTACTTTCACCAAAAGATGTCAATTTAGATGATCTTCCATATGATCCAACTGATCGAAAGAGAATCACTGAATATCCTGGTCTGAAGCTACAAGATCGAGTAAGAAGAAGATACTTGATGCATGGTCCACACCGGCCACAAGCTGAGTTCATTTATCCACAAACACTCATAGCAGGCACGGCAAGACGTTTTAATCCTGAATGGTTTGAAGAATATAATTGGTTAGAGTACAGTGAGAAGGTGGATAAAGCCTTTTGCCTGTACTGCTACTTATTTAGAGTTTGTATTGAATGACAAGCTGGAAATGATGCATTTGTAGTAACAGGTTTCTCTTCGTGGAATAAGAAAAATAGATTAGATATTCATGCAGGTGGAACAAATGGTTTTCACAATACGGCCGTGAAAAGATGTAATAATCTGTTCAAGCCAAACCAATCAATTGTTGCTTCTTTCAACAAGCAGACTGATGTTGCAAAAGAGAAGCATTTTATTCGACTAAGTACTTCCATTGCTGCTACTAGATTCTTACTGCATCAAGGATTAGCTTTTCGGGGTCATGACGAGTCAGTAGAATCAAAGAACAGAGGGAATTTTCTAGAGTTGGTGAAGGCTTTCGCCGAGGAAAATGAAAAAATTAAGAATGTTGTGCTAGGAAATGCTCCTAGTAATCATCAAATGGTGTGTCCAGAAATTCAAAAAGACATCGCTCATTGCTTTGCAGAGGTAACAATGATCCATTTTTTAATTTAATAAATTATGTATCAACTCTCAGTAACGATCTACAATGTACAATGTTTTTATTTTTATGTACAGGTCATAGTAAATTCTATCATCGAAGAGATTGGTGGTGATGTGTTTTGCTTGATGGTTGATGAGTTCGCTGATGCCTCAGACAAGGAACAAATGGCTGTGGTTTTGCGGTATGTCGACAAATATGGTGTTCTCAAAGAAAGACTTATTGTTGTAGTTCATGTTAATGAGACAACGGCTTTATGTCTCAAATCTAATATTGATAAATTATTTACAAAGTATAAATTGAGCTGGAAACAAGTTAGAGGCTAAGGCTATGACGGTGCAAGCAACATGAGAGGTGAATTTAACGGTTTGAGAGCTTTGATCATGAGAGAGAATAGTTCAGCATATTATATTCATTGTTTTGCTCACCAGCTACAGTTGGTCATGGTTGCAATAGCTAAAAAGAATGGTGATATCAGTGATTTCTTTGACATGATATCTCTTCTTCTTAATGTGGTTGGAGCTTCTTGCAAGCGAAAAGACATGATACGGGAAAGTCAGCGAGAGAGACTAAAGAAAGCAGTAGGCAGTGGGCAGATCTGTACTGGGACAGGATTAAACCAAGAGCAATCACTTCAAAGGCCCGGTGATACTCGGTGGTGTTCCCATTATAAGACTCTTAAGAGTCTTAATAGCTTGTTCCCATGTGTTATTGATGTGCTCAAATATGTGGAAAAGGAGGGCCCAAATGATACTAAGAAACATCAAGCCCGTGGGATCATCGATTATCTTAAAGATTTTGATTTTTTTTTCATTTGCACTTGATGTTGTTGATCTTGGGGCATGCTAATGCTCCGTCATTTTGTTTACAAAGGAAAGATAGAGATATATTGGACGCCATGCTCCTTAGAGATGGTGGATGGGAAACTTTATTGGAGAAAATATATTCATTTTGTGATGAGCATGGCATTCCTAGGCTAGATATGGAAGAGGAGTATATTGACCGTCATAAACCAAGGAAAAAGACAAACCGCACTAATTACCAACACTATAGATGGGACTGCTTGAACCCTGTTCTAGACTTGCTACTTAATGAGTTTAATGATCGTTTTAGTGAAACAAATTCTAATTTGCTTACTTGCATGGCTGCTTTAAATCCTAAGGATTCTTTTGCTGACTTCAAATTGGATAGCATGGAACTTGCTAAGCTTTATCCCGATGATTTTAGTTCAGACCAATTGAAGGACCTTGCTCATGAACTTCCGATATACATTGACAACATGCAAGCCGATGAAAGATTTTTGAACTTGAACACCATTACTGAACTTACAAAAGTGATGGTAGATACAAAAAATCATCTTGCTTTTCCTTTGGTCTATCGTCTTCTAAAGCTTGCCGGTTGCCACCGCATCAGTTGAGAGGTGCTTTTCAGCAATGAAAATTGTTAAGACGATACTATGTAATCGTATTGGCGATGAGTTCATGAATGATTGCATCGTTTGCTTTGCTGAGCCGGAGTTTCTAGCTACAATTCCGAAGGATATTATCATACAACACTTTCAGACTATGGAAGATCGTAAGCGCAAAATGCTTCTATGAGAGGTAAGGAACAGTGCAAAGCATAATCTTATTATACTTAGTACTATCAAATATAAATTATGACATGTTTTTTCGTCTATTTCCAGGTTGCTTTGTACCCTACCTTTGATGTCAACTTTAAAGCTTTTGAATTATAGTGCTAATGTGCTATGATAATCCATATTGTGCTTAATGATCGGATGTTTGGATTAATATGCGATTTAAACTTTATTACTTACTCTTATGTTTTACGCATTTCATATATATATAATATTAGTTTACTCATGTTTCTCGGCAAGTTCACGGTGACACCATCCATCCAAAATCCTAAATCCTAGATCTGTCCCTGGTTTTATGCTTTCAGCGTTAAACATTAAGAGAAGGAAGGAGTACCTATATTTTCATTCACGCTTCACACTTGAACTGTTGCACATTCGCATCGAACAAATTACGACAAAAACGCAAGATAATTTCGTGCGATCATTATTACACATAACAAATCAGACTTTTAATTAGTTAATAATCACCCGAGCCCAGCGAAACTCGTAGGGCATTAATCACGTCCGCCATGCCATCGCCCGGGAAATCCACCGCCAGCTGCTGTTCAGCGACCACGACGAGAAACCTCGCGACGGCGGCAGCAGCAGCATCCCCACCGTCCCACGGCAGCGGCGGCTGCGGGACCCCAGAAGCACAGCCGCCGATGTGCAGCGCGAACTCACAGACGCCGCAGCGGTAGTGGCGCTGCCGCGTGCGCCCGGCGGAAAAGTCTTGGCGGCACACGGCGCAAACGACCCGTTGATGATCAGTAGTAGCACTACGTGGGCCGGTGGTGGATTGGGCCGAAATGGCGATGAGCTCGGAGTCAGTGAGCTTGTGATCCTCTCGGTGATGGAGCAGCGGGCAGCGTATCTGGCCCGGTAGCATCGTGCACAGCGGGTGCACGACGAACCGGCACCGCCGCGGCCTGCACTCGTACGCGAGGTGGCCGTGCACGAGAGGCCCACGGCACAGTCTGCACGACGGCGGCCAGATGAATAATCCCCCGGCGCCGCCGACATTGGCTGCTGCCGGTGCCGGGAGGAGGATCGGTCTGAGGGCGAGGTTGTGCGACCATGGGTGACCGAAGAGGTTTGGTGGGGGAGTTGTGGCTGTCTCCTGGAAGAAATCGGCGCACGCCGAATGGATGTGGAAGTCGCAGTGGTCGATGCTGCAGCGGTAGCCGGCGGCGGCGCCGTTGGTGACGCGAGTCCCGCAGATGTGGCAGACGTGGTTCAGCTGTGGCTGATCGCCGTCACCGTATTGTGTCTTCAGAAGCGGGTGCTGTGGATGGGCAAAGTGCGTCCGACTTTCGGTCAGGTAATTGGTAGCTGGTGATGCCATGGTAACTAAGCTCTTAATTTGTTTCTAGACTGATATATCTTTTACCGTACCTCTCGTGTGCATATAAAGGGGAGGGTGTATGTTTCTCAAGGGTTCGACCGGTTCGTGAGCTTAGAAAGGTTCATAAGTCAACTCTTTAAAAAAATTTGGAATACGTATTAAGTTTTAATTTCTTTAGGGGCCACCTATTGATCAGTTGACTGAAAATATCGATTTCCATCAGTCGATCTAGTAAATCGTTAGATGGACATCCGACGTCTGCCTATGCTTTGTGCTCGTCTGCTTCTTTTTTGGGCGGTTTGGTCTGCCGGGTTTGGCTTTTGGCTTAGCGGGTTTGAATCCAATTGGCTGCTGGCTGTATTTTCGGCTCCAGAGTGGTAACTGACGGAGTTTGTGCTTGCCTCTCTCTCCTTCCTTGGTTCTCGCGGCGGAAGAACCTCACCAAAAGCAAAAAGGGAGCAGGAAGAAAAGGCACAGGATCGGGGCCGGAAAAAAATTGAGGAACAACAAAAATAAAACTCACAAATACAACCCACTCACTAACCCAGTGATCCATCTCTTTTTGCCAAAATGGATACACGTATTTACCAAAAACAAACCCCGTACATAACAGAACATTTAGTGGTGCTTTTGTTGTGGCTGCAACTCTGCAATATAATTCTTAACAATGTGCGCGGTCTGGTTTTGTGTCATTCAACCTGCACTATTTGTTGCTACCACAACTTGAATTCAAAATTCTGAATTTTGCTTGAGCTTTAGGAACCAAACGTAGCAGAATAGCCATGAGCGATCAGACTGTAATTCAGCAAACTGCTGGGAGAAGATGAACAAGTACTTCTAATTGGTCTGTTCTCTAAGCAGCCTGCACTGCTGCCGACATAATGAAAATAGCCAGTTCATGAGTTGCACAGAATTCACATACAGTTGCACAAAATTAATCCTACACCTGCACAATGTAAGTGTGCAATTTATACCAAAAACATTGTAAGCACTAAGCAGTAAAAAAACTCTCGTTTACTACCCTTTCCATCCTCTCAAAATTCTCATTACACATATCAGTGACACATGGATAGTTGTATGATTTCAAGATGTCATGATTCTTTAGACACAAGTAACAAAAGGAAGCCAATGTTGAGCAACAGATGAAGCCCACTTTGGTATCCTAAAAGGAAGCAATGTTCTGCATGATGAGGGCGTCAGTACTGACCTGATGTGAACTGTTGCACAAAATTTATCCTACAGCTCAACAAAAATTATCATACAGTTGCACAGGTTAAATATGCAATTTACACCAAAAATTGTTGAAAGCAAAAACTCTATACCTTGTCATGCTCTCATTTATGCCTGAGACGGTAGAGAAAAACCATTGGGTAAGGATGAATGTGGAGATGTCCTACCATACACACCTATTTTATCAAAAACAACAAGAAATGTCGATTATATCATAGTAAAAATAGTAGTTCAAGCTAACTAACAAAAACAAAACAAGTAGCTCGTGGGCTTACATGACAAATTAATGTGTTAATAGCTGAATTCAATATATAAATCACCCAAGGGCAAGTTACCATCCATAAAAAGATATAAAACAATTGGTAGAGAAACCAAAAATGCTAGAAAAATGTATAGTTGCACAGACTAATGCTCGAATTGCAGAAACACACATAGTTTTTTGGACAAAGAATTACTCTGGTATGATTTGTTCACTTAAAGAGGTCTTTTATACAGACCTGATTTACAGTTTAGGGGATGCTCGTTTCTTGCTGGCTTTTATTCATCCAAAAAGAATCCCCTGTAAATTTGCAAACACCATTATGCATACAAATCAGTAAACATAACCATTATGCTAAAATAATAATACACACACATATATATAAGTGATTTTTCTTGTCAACAACAAAAGGTTGTACATGCTAAATAGGAAAAGTAAACAGCAAGGCATTATCACGAAACCTTGTAGAGTTTGCACCAGCGTATACTTATATACTTGGACAACAAAAAAATGGCAATCACATGTACTAGTGCAATCTGCATGTATATAGACCATCTAGCAATTTCATAACTGAGTTTATGTACATCTGAAACAGCCAATAGAACTGAAAGGGGCACTTACATATGACTGATCCACCTAGGATAAAATCTCTACAAGTCAACAATCCAACCAAAAGGCAAAGCTATTCCCCATTTAACATTTTTTGCATTTTGATAAAAATTCAACTACAAGATAGAAAAAGTTGCACAAAAATACAGATGAAACTGCATTGAATAATATCTGATGTTGCACAGGCATACAGAGTTCAGAATATATACCGGGGTGCAATTTGAAGGTGTGTTACTGCAAAAAAGAATATTTAGTGCTAGGAATTGCCACATCTAACTTGTTTTCTTTATTCTAATGCAAGTGTGTCCAAACAAAACTCCATTAACTATCCTGACATGCTCTCGTTGAGGCCTCAAACTAAAAATAGTATCAAAGCCATTGAGGCAAAAAAAAAAAAAGAGCACCAGCTGAAGTGAAGCCAGAGGAGATTATCTTCGTAGTAGGCGCATATAGGTCCTCAGGTCTACACCACATCACCAAGTCAGCTGTTACTGCAGCAAAAGATGTATTAATTTGTGCCACAGGTAGTAAAAATGGTTAAAGATAATAAGTAGTGACTATGCAAAGATATACACCTAGATCGCATATAGGGAACAGATAAAGCAAAAAAACTATGCCCAGTAAAATCTGAAAAGCAAACTAGTGTTCCCTGTCCAGCGCCATGCCATCAACTGAAGTCCTACTGAATAACTTGCCGCTGGTGTTTGACATACAAACAGTTGCCGCTGGTGTTTGACACACATACGAACAAAAAAAAAGGGTAAATCCATTCTGCTAAAAAAATGTATTGAAAGTTGCGCAAATGTATACCCAAAGTTAGTCAGGATTCTAACTAAAGTTGATCGAAATCCCCAAAAACATGCATGCATGCATGCATGCATGCATGCTTTCTGAGTCCGGTGACTCCCCTTAAAGTTGCACAAACATGGACAGAAAGTTGGTATGGTGTCTAGTTAGTTGATGTTGCCCGAAATCCAAGCAAATCCCGCGGCCATACATGAATAAGTTGAACAAATGTGGACAGATAGTTGGTAGGTTGTCTAATTGAAATTAACCAAAATACAAGTAAATTTCCGGGCCCCGGCCATACATGTATATTACACGCTGTATTAAAGTTGCACAAATATGGACAGAAAAAATGTAGCAGGGGCATGAAAATAAAACGGAGAAACATGGCTCTCTCGTTGCTGCATGCATATGTAATCCTCCCCTACATGGATATTGGGACCAGACATACAAATCACCAAAAAGCAAAAAATGAACTCAACGACGCCTGAACATATATCAACTTGTCATGTGTTCATATGAGAAAACTGATGCCTAGTAGGTGCCAAGCAATATATCAGAGAACCTAGCAATACATCAGACAACCTAGTGTTGCGGCTGATCAGATATAAAGAAAATGGATGCACACAAACAAATCGAGCAAATTAAGCTCGTTTTCCAGCCACCAAAAAGTCTGATGTTGCATGCGTTTTTCCTTTTTATCATGATCCGCTGGTACTTGAATTCACACAACAGCAAAATCATGGATATATAACTGCTGATTACTAGTCCTTACGAAATGTTAAATTTTTTTGATTAATGCTAAACTCGAACTACTAAACTGAAATTTAATTGAGTGTATGTGCTTCAAGTTACAAAACATGATAACATTGCACAAATCCAAACAGATCCAGTCGTTGCAAGCATGTCGGATGCAAAAATTTCAAAGAAACCAGGAGAAATGTATACTAAAACTTGCTAGAAAAAATGTAGGTCATGCGTGCCACAAAAATAAAGCGTGTGAGGCATGCGCGCCGGGGGCTAGAGGGGATCTGCGCGGGTGTGTGGTGTGTGCCACAAAAAGAAGGATTCAAACCAAAGAACCAGCTCACTGTACCTCCAGATTTCTGTGAGATGTCAGTTCGTCGAAGGCAAACACCTGTTTCGCGTGGCGCGCTCGCCGGCGGAGACGCCGCGCAGCAGCGTTCCACCGGTGGAATCGCTTCCCTCGCCGGCGGAATCGCCCCCGCCGCCTAGATCCTAACGGCTCCGCTCATCACACGTTTCATTTTCCGTTCCCCTCTCCGGGTCCTGAGTAGTCCCAACTCCCAACCACTCGACTCGGCCAAAACCATCCCGGATTTCCCTCCTCAAAACGGGTGGCATGGGTTTTAGATCCAAATCATGCAGGCCCGATAAGAGCGCAAATCTCTGCGCGAGATCAACGGTTGACAAATCGACTGATAGACCTGGAAAATATCAGGCGCCTGACAAATAGCAAAGCCGATTTCTTTATAAAGGAATTGGGTCCATAAGTTAATTCTGATCTGTGAACCAATGTACTATTTGTAGCTCGTGGTTTTTATCTCCAATCATGTGTTGAACTTTTCCACGTGAAACTATGTAATGAAACAGCATAAACTGATTGTGACCTGGTGTTCTCTCTCTCGCTCTCTCTCTGCGGGAGGTGTAGCGATATTTAGTCCGTAAAATAAAGTCAGCTCTAGCTATTTACTCCATAGTTTATGATCGAGCTTACAAGTTTAGATACATTGATCCTAACTAAATTAATGTATGCAATTTAATTAATTTCAGATTTGCACTGAAGTAATTAGGCCCATGGTTTAGACAGAGCACGAAGTTTTTGTTACGTTCCCGAGCAACTTGAAGGAGGTTTTGAAAATTATCATAAAATTCTCTTTTTTTTTCAAAGAAAATTATACAAATCACCTGACTGGATTTTTGCTACTAGTTTCAGAAAACAGTAGATTTGGGGGTTTACTTAAACATTCCACGGGTTTTTAGGCAACTCATATACTCCCTCCGGTTATAATTACGTTGGTTAGCTTATATTTAAGCTAATCAACGTTAAGTAAAATAATCAGAGGGGTACTAACATAGGCGCACAGTAAATTTCCTCTGGTTTAGACAATGCCACTTCAACGACGTCGATCACCGGCGACGTACCCGAACCCGCCGGTCACCACGTCCGCCACGCGAAGGCCGAAGAACCCGGGCTTGGCCCTTGAGAGCCGCCTTGCCCACGCGCTTCGCCAACCCACGCTTCCTACCGTTCCGCTGCTCCTCCTCCTCCTGCACACCACCGTCCAGCAGAGCCGTGTCGAAATCGCACGCCGCGCATGCACCTGTACTGCTGTACATGTAGCACCCGGCGCGGGACGTCACCCTGGGCGCTCTGCACCAACGCGTAGCCGTGAGAAGGGAGAGCGTACGTGAGCGCGCCATGCGTGCTCAGGGTGCTCGTCGAGCGCGATGCGAGTCGGCAGCGCGAGGCAGGCCACGCGGACGTTGAAGACACGTACCGCCGTCCTCGCCCTCGACGCCGCAGCAGGGGGAGAGGCGGCGTCAGGATCCTCGCCATCGTCGTAGTGGTGCTCCGCTAGCGAGTGCCCGTGGTGTAGTAACGACTTGCTCCCATCTCGATCGATGGCGTTCGTGGTGGGCTGCTCCAATCCTGCAAGCGCTGCAATGGGTGCAAGATACTGCCTTTGATCTTTGGCAACTGCTTCATCCGGAGAAGCAACCTCGACAACAAGCTAATCACGCTTGGGCTAGACCGTTACAGGATTGGCATAAATGTAACGCTGATGGTGGCTTTGATGCTACTTGTCTGTCTGGATCTATTCGGGATCATCATGGCACCTTCTTGGCTGGAAGGGCAGCCTGGATAGAAAATGCATATGAAGCTTGCTAAGCAGGTTGGGGTTACCAAACTCTGCCTTGAGACTGATTGCATGGAGTTGATCAAGCTGTGGAAGACTGATTGCTGCTGTTAGCTTAACTTTTCAAGGTTTCTCTTTTAATTTCGCTTACAGAAACTGTAATAAGTTAGCCCATGCTTGCGCCAAGCAGGTGAATCGGGAGCAACATCTGAAGGAGTGGCATATAAATCCTCCAGATGCGTTGCGTCCTGTGCTAGCAGAAGATTGTAACCGATCTCTGATAATTCAGTACAGTCCCGTGCCTTTGCTCAAAAAAAAAAAAAAGGATTCCTCAAGATGTTAACGTCACAACGATCCCTTATTCCTGGCAAACCCCATAGCCTCGGCGGCAGAGAAAACAAAGTTTCAACTTTGACACTCAATGCTTCGAGCCTGTACTAGTAGATGACATGATCAAACAACTGAATTGTGACTATAAGCCGCGGCATGTTCGATCTTCTACCGGCGGTTGCGGACTCGAACTCGAACCCCACGACGGCCTCCCCAGTCCCCACACGACCACACGCAACAGGGAAGCCGAAACAAAACAATCCCATCAAGCCATCAGCTATTCCCCTAGGAAAGACAGACTATCGCTCATTCCAGTCACAGAAAAAAAGAAACGATGAAAATTCTAGCAACATTCGCAATAGACAAATGCTATGATATAACCAAGCCATTCCCGGCTTAATACTAAAAGATAAACACAGGCAAATCATGTAATACTCTGCAACTCCGTAAGCAAGTGTTCATATAAGGAAGGTCAAGGCGTTAAAATGAAAGCCTGCAAGGCAGCGGCTAGATAGATACAGCTAAAAGCTTGTTACATACAGTCAGAAGCTCCAAGCATTTTCAGCACAACAGGTACCTAGGTTACATCTTTTCTAGATTTTTAACAACATAATGAAGGCTAGCCCGTGCATCAGTTTATGTTTCCCCAGATAGCTTGACCTGCTGTCGCTTTGTTGCTTGGCCTTGCGGTCAGCTCGAATAGAATCCTTGCAAATGTGTCGGAGTATTTCCCTTCCGACGTGAGTATCTCAGCAAAAGTATTCTCGTGGACAAGGAGATGCATCCTGTTTTGAGGCTCAGAGACTAGGCTCTCCACTATCATTGATGCTTTCCTACAAACTTCAGGGACAGGATGTGGCGTCTTCACGACCTTTAGGAGTCTATCAACAGCCCTGGTTCAAATGATATTAAAGAAACAGATGCGAGATTTTTAATGCTAGCTCCATGTCAGTGTGCTATATGTAACAATAGAATGGAGTTATTACCATCGCTCACTAGCAAGCTTTAGCCTGCAGTCCATATTCACTTCCGCTACATTGTACAGAGCACTGATAGCAGCTGCCTGTGCATCGAATGCTGGTGTACTCAAGAGGTCAACTAGTCTCTTGTATACCTGTATCAAGATTCACAATGTTACTACATAGTTGTCATCCAAACCCGAGAATAACTTTATTAAAGTCCATCTGCATAGCATATAACAATAAAAATAAAAACAACATGCTAAAAGTTAAAAACCATTACTTGTGGAATTACTGGAAGAAGAAATGGTTCATTGTCTGGATTGATTATCAGCCGCCCAATTAATTCAGCAGCAGCACAATGCCACACCCTAATCGAAGATGCAAGCATGCCCATTATGGCTTGAACTGCACGTTTCTCGCTGTATTATTGGTCAAAACAGAAAAAAGCATTAAGCATCACTATAAAAAGAAAATAAAAACAGCTTGTTATAAACTTTCATCTCACGTTATTTTGATAAATGATGGCTTTGATGAACTGAAGATTCGCAGGTCCAGAACAGGTGCTAGATTAACAAGGGTCTCGAGCATGTTTGTTATGAGCTCATCATCTTCTGTTACATGATAAAAAAAAGCATAAAAGGTTAGTTTTCAAATTTTAAAACATGGTCCTATGATAAATAACTAATTTGATTCAGCACATAAATAAAAGCACACTTGAAATTATATTACCCTGGACAATTGGACAGACTAATTTGCAACACATTTGATTACACTTAGTATAGATTTTAGTTCAATTATCCCCTACCATTTCCAGTCAAAAGCAAAAGATGTGGCACAAAACAACCAAAGAAGTATTCGTTCCTTTTATACTAGTAATATGTAATTTGTGCAGTAGAAGATAATTGAATTTGAAGCTTTACCTGTATTTTGGTCTTCTAGGCACTGAAATACAGTCTCCAAGCAATGTCTATGTTGAACCATGACAGTCTCATTTTCTGGCATGAAAGAGAAGTTGCGAATTATATTGGAGACTGCAACAGCACACTGCTGCCTTTCTGCCCGACCTTCATCATCAACATTAAACAGGCCTTCTTCATCAAACCAAAATCCTGCAGATCGCTTCTTTGTGACAGTGGAGTCATCTGTCTTTGTTTGATCATCTGAAGGACTGAGATACCATGTTTTAGAAAAATATAGGTATTCCAGCTTAATTCATTAAAATGAGGTGGGTAATCAAGATGTCAACGAGGCTAATAACAACATACGTGGTGCTGTCTGAGTAGACTTTTTCAACATTCTCTTGACCAAAGCCAGACAGTGTTGTATTGACACCCAAAGTTCTTACTCTTGGTGGTTTTGTATGATCCTTAGGCATTGCAATATCTCGCCAGTCATCTATCTGTACAAAATGGGAATGCATCAAACAGAATGCAGACAAAGAGTCTTAACAATTGTACATGATCAACATATAATAGTTTCTTTTTTGGGTAAAAACTGACAAATGCATTGCTTAGTAATTTAGTCCTATCAATGAATTATTAAATTTCTTTAAATAGAACCTTTCTTTGCATGCCTACAGCTACATTGGACAACAATGCCAGTTCTGGGTCTTGCACAAGTTAATCACATTTCTCTTCAGTGTCTATGAATGATTGAATGTTGTATGGGCAAGGTTCTGGTGGCAAAGGGAACATAAGTAAGAGGTGGGAAGCTGGGCCCTGGATCATGGTGCTTGGGAACCATTGTACAGTAGTAGTAAGATGGAAGGCGCACATAAGTGCGGAGAGAAGCAGGGGGTAGTGTAACTATTCTGGTCTGCTTTCAATTAGCAACAATCACATGCCTAAGTAGGAGGGTAGCCTAGCAACTTGTGCTAATAAAAGGAAAGGATAATTTGCTAAGGAAAGATAAATCGGTATCCTAATCCGTTTACTCATCCTCCTGATTTTGGAACAGCTAGCCACAGCCGCTGGTGGCGTCAAGATACTGGAGGCCCACCATAATAAATGAATACGGTGACAATTACTTGCTTAATCATTTTGTAAAATGAACTCTGATGCAGATTGATCAATTAGTGCATGGCTGCACGCTAAAGGAATCAGAAACATGATTTATGGTTTCAGAAGATATGCATCATTCTATAATAGACAGACAGATTGGAAGGGGACAAAGTTAAGACTAAGAGCCTACAACTTGAAGGAGGGCATCCAAGAGCCCAGGAACTTTAGCAAGAGGCGTTGTATCCCGCCGGAGATCATCCTTCTCCTTAAATGAGAGTACTGTAAGGGCATTCAACGCCCACAGTATCTCACTCTTCAACCCACTTTGCAATGCCAGGACAATTCTTTTATTGTTCTGATCTGAAAAGTCAACAGAGAAAACATAAATTCTCCTGCTGAATAAACATGCTGGTAATAAGTGTGCCCCGCAAAAAAGGAATGACCATGTATTTCTATCAAATGAGCCAATATGATCAGGGCAAAACCTAGCTAAAGAAACTATAGATGCTATCACTTAGTATGCATCTGAAATAATGAAGGCAACTACACCATGATTGTTTGTCTTCATTGTCTCCAATGTTCGCCACTGGATTACTAGTGTACTACCCGAGACATGACACAATTGTTGACAGGAAATTTAACAAGCAGTCCAGTCAGTCCCATCTAGCTTCTGATAAGTACAAGACAAAATTGACGCGAAGATTTAAAACTAAAAACAAATATCTCCATTTCCCTGTTAGATTTACACTTAAATTCTCAATCTAAGGTCTCTTCAGAGTCCCAATTTTAACTATAAGTCTGTATATAACACGAGACATAATGATCAGCAGAGAATTGCAGTCTAAGCTAACAGAGAGACACCTCCTATATCCTAGTCCCAAAAAATTCTAGATCCCCTTTCCCGCAACAACTTGTCTCAGCACTTCGCCTGTCCAACACGCAGACTAAACCCTAAACTCCTCGTAAGCTAGTCGCAGGCGTAAAGGTAGCCGACTCACCAGAGAGCGCCGTGAGCACTTGGAGGGACGGCCCAACAAGGGCGGCCGGAGCCGCCGCATCGGCGATAGCGGCAGCCGCCAGGGCCGCCGCTCCGCTGCCGGTGGTGCTCCCGAACGGTCGCCCGCGCTTCGCCGGCGTGGAGCCGCCGCTCCCGCCGGACTTGCCCGAAGGGGCGGACCGCACGTGCGACATGGTGAGGGTTCAGCACTTCAGCTCAAAACCACCAATTTTATGCTGGAAACAATTTTCTGCTGTTACTGTTAGTACTCACTGAGTTTAAGGTTAGAGATGAAGCTTCCAGATCTAGAAGAGAAGCTAAGGTTGAGGCGAGGAGAGAAGGTAAGAGGATGGGATTTAGGGGCACTCACTGGCGACGAGAGGATGCGGCGGAAACGGCAGCAGGACGGCGGCGCCGCTTGCGGGGTGGGGATTGGCAGCGCTGCTCGGCGCAGGCGGCGAGCGAGAGGAGACGGGAGTGGAGTCCGAGGGGCAGGGGAGGCTGGGAGCGTGATGAGACTTGGAGCCCAATTACGCTGGGCTGTTTCGGCTGTATATCACTACGGGCTACGGCCCACGGCCGAAATATATGGAAACATTTTTACCACACCCTTCCAAATGGGCTGTGTATTATGCACACAAGTATCCATAGGTGGTGAAATAAAATTCTGTTTCCTCCGTCCTTAAATGTTTGACGCCGTTGACTATTTTACACATGTTTGACCGCTCGTCTTGCTCAGAAAATTTATGAAATTATTAATTCTTTTCCTATCATTTGATTCATTGTTAAATAAACTTTTATACACATATAGTTATATATATTTAATAAAAGTTTTAGAATAAGACGAACGGTTAAATCGTGTGTCGGCTCTACCAAAAATCTATGGCACCACTTCTCAGATACAAACACGTGTCGAACACATATCTCAAAACAGCACTATCTTCTCCTTCCCATCTTCCTTTCCTTTTTCTTCTCACAGAAGCTCCAGTAGACTGACTGTTGAAAAGTTCTCCGTTAAACGCAGTCGGCAATCTTGTACATCAGCCTTGTTCGTACAGCAGCGGCGACGTGAGCACAAAATGGGACGGCACGGCATCGACAAGATGAAGAGCAAGGCGGCGACGACGTACGCGATCAGGAATGAGATGGCAGCGGCGAGAACAGGAACAACGAGGCGGAGGCAGCAAAACACACACGAGTCGACATCCGGCTAGCGTTTCTTCAGATCGCGGGCGTACCGGAAATTGAATCGAGCACACGACATCAACATGGATGGCTTGCACCGTGCCAGGCAAATTTTATAGCTTTGCAAAAAAAAAAGGTACTTTATTAATCCAGAGTAATCAACATGGATTCAGCCTGAATGCCTGATATGCATTAGGCTGTTGTTCCTCGTTTCGTTGCCATCAAACAACAAACCAACAACTAAATTTTGCATGCCATGTCGTATAAACATGATCTTGGTGATCTTGGATACTAGTAGTATATACAGAGCATTCTTAAGAATCCTGCCTCTCATCCCGTTTGAAATTCTTTACTCCCAACAGCAGTAAGTGCAGTTGATTTCTATTAGAAATATGTTTTAGAGGTAATCATAAGATGATGATATTTCATTGTATCCATGACATTTATTTATATACTACCTCCGTCTCAAAATATAGCTATTTCTGGCTATGAATCTGGACAAGGTTGTCCAGATTCATAGTTGTCCAGATTCATAGCCAGAAATAGCTATATATTCTTAGACGGAGGTAGTACTGAATATAATAATATTGATTGATAATTATGTGAATTGTTTGTGAAACTCTTTACTGTATGGCTATTCTAAAGTTTTCCCTAGTCAGAGTTGCTGGCTAGCACATGTATCAGTTGATAACTATTTAAAGATCCGACTTACAGTATCGAGAAAGAGAGGTCAGTTTGGAGCTATACCAAATATCGTGAGGTAGAAAGAATAGCTTGTACATGGCGTCGTGATGGTTTGTCTGATATGATCTTTGCATGCGTATAGGAGTTGATACGTCTTGCTAGAGGCCATTGTCAACTATTGGGCCGAGTAGAAACACTTAGACCTGTCTATCTGTGCGTGAACCTATAGGGTCACACGCTTAAAAAGGTGATAGCGTTTAATAGTCCTTGAGAAGGTTTAGGGATGCTAATGTCTTGGGTTCAGAAGTCCATTAGGACGCCTATATAATGAGTCGGGTGCACGGATTAGGCAATTCACACCAACCGACAATCTCTCCACATTCGTGCCTTCATTGCTCTCGCGGATCTAGCAGTCTGGGGTGCGACCGCTTCCTTCCTGTACGTGTGGATATCTTGGAGATGCTGCATCTGGAGCACGAGGACGAGTCGCACATGAGGACGTGATCAACTACACGGCACTATTACCTCGACGCGCTTTGTCTACACCGAGACGGTTCCGCTGCATGTACGTGTCTAGGGGTAATCTTGTGATCTATAACAACAACAGAATTTCTATTTATGGGATAGAAAAAATTTGTTTTACGCTAACGCAGCCTCCCCGTAACCCTGCACGTGCACCTTCAAGACTTCCTCGTCGGTACCTTTTGGCTTTCGGCACTAGTAACCATTAAAGCATGCCAATCAACCTTCCGTCTCACCACAATCTACGGTCCAATCAAAGAGAGTCTCAAACCGCACTTCCTCCAAAAAATTATGAGACATCAAACCAATAGGTGGGTTGGGTAGCTTGTTGCGGGAGACTTCAATGCAATATACAAAACGACAAATAAAACAATAACAAATTAAACCTTTTGACAAATGGCATGCTTCAAGAAAGCCCTGAATGAAGGAAATTGCCCTGCAAAATAGAAGGTTGACTTGGAGCAATGAGTGAGATAATCCTACCTTGGTCAAGCTCCACTGCATCTTCTCCAATGCAGAATGGGATATAGGTTTTGACTCCCACCTTTTGCATGCAGTTGTGAGATTTGTTGTTAAGCCGTACTCCTTCCGTTTCAAAATATAACTATCTCAGCAATTTAAATTTATCTCAAAATACATCTATCTCTACACCCACCTACCCCATCTCTATTTATCACAACCATTCCTCTCATCTACCCTCTCCTCTCAACCAATCACAGCACTCTATTTTCTCAACTTTAATTTCTCAAAAAAAACGGTATAAGTGATTATATTTTAAAACGGAGATAGTAGGTATTGCTTGAGCATCATCAGACTCGATGAAGGTTTGCTATGGAGATCTCCGTCAACATCCGAGAAGCACAAACATCAATCCAGTTAGAACAGATGGTCGACCATGCTCAACCCAACCGGAGGATTCGACGTACATTAATTACTGTTGTGATTAACAAACGAAGATATCCCCAAAGACGCCTATCCATTCTTGATAGTGAGAGGATTGGGATGGTGGTGATTGAACTATTATCTTGCAAGATCTAACTGGAGAACAGCAGGGCATTTTAAAAGTCTATAACTGGAAAACAAAATTTTCTGTGACTATAAGAACTAATATGAGGAGCTTAATTTCTTTAATTGCTTTCATCGAAAATCACTTATATATTTTACAGCAGGGCAAGAAACATACGGTGAAAGCCAAAAACAAAAAGGGGTATCTACATATATTGTTTGAGTAGCAAGTAGCAAGCATAGCAGAGATGGTACGTGGACTTAGTGCATGTTTAGTTTGTGAAATTTTTTTTTTTTACTAGATGTCATATCAGTGAACGTTTGTCTAGATATTGGAAGGGGTTTTTGGACATGAATTAAAAAAACTAATTTTACGGGTAACCTGAAAGCCACGAGACGAATTTTTTGAGCCTAATTAACATGTCATTAACACATGTGGGTTACTGTAGCACTTATGGCTAAGCATGACATAATTAGTCTCAAAAGATTTATCTCGTCGTTTACGACCCAACTGTACAATTAGTTTTATTTTTTATCTATATTTAATGACTCGTGTATAGGTTTAAAGATTTGATGTGATATTTTTTGGAAAAAAAATTTTGAGAAACGAGGCCTTAGAGTTATGTCAAGTCGTCGACTCTGCTAGGCTGGTCAAGTTGTCAACTCTCATTCCTGATTAACCAGTGCAGTCGTCAACTCTGCTAGGCTGGTCAAGTTGTCAACTCTCATTCCTGATTAACCAGTGTAGTCGTCACTGCATTACGTCGTCGTCGCTTACGTATGTGGAACTTTGCCACGTGAAATTACCGGAGTACACTCTTTCGGCTCATAAAGAGTATATTTGACATATGATTTTGAATATATATTTGAGGAGGTGAGTTTAACTACAATTTATACTAAAATCACTATATGGAATACAGTGTAAGTCTGAGATTATAGAAGTACATTTTTAGCACAAATAGTGTATTCGTACTATTTATATTTTCAAATTAACTAAGTATGTTAAGGCAGTGTTCTTTTGTGCCCAAATGGGCAGTGCGTCCACTGGTACGTGCTTTTTCCTCTCGACACGTTTTCCGAACGGATAAACAGCATGTTTTTTAGTACACGAAAATTTTTTAAAAAATCAAAATAATCTATTTTTTAATATAAAATAACTAGTACTAAATTTTTTTTAAGGAAAATGTGAGCTTTATTGATTAGGAAAACAGATTACAATCTTGCTGCAGCATAGGCCGAACACAAGACGGAGCTTGATCACGCCAAATCGCGAAATGAGCCGTCCGTTTAGCCAATTGAGCAAGTTAATGCGCTACCCTATTACAAAGACGCAACACATGTCGAACTCGCACTTCTTGAAGTAAAGCCATCGCTTCCTGAGCCTGCCTGATCTGGGAGAACCAACGTGATCTGTTGCCGCCACTGCCTGGAATATTTGCAGCTACTACCGCAGTCTGTCTCCAGTTCCACCGGCGTATGTATCCATTCAGCTGCTAAGCGCAGACGTCCCTCCACACAGGCCATAAATTCAACCTCCTCTGGCCCAGCACTATACCGTATATGCTTCCAGGAAGATAGCAGGGTTTGTCCAACGTTGTTGCCGATGATAATCCCAATTCCTAAATAACTAATACTTAATTAATCATATGCTAATAGTGTTTCTTATTTTATTTTATGTGTAACATTTTTTTTGCCACTATTCTAAACCATTACAAACGAACACAGTCTAAATCTTTGCGATGGACAAAGTTATAAAATTAGGTTTGACGTTATTAATTTTATCTAAAACATCATGTATTTGTGAGCATGGGAGCAAACGGAAGATCGATGCATGTACGTGGAAACAGCCAGCAAATAAATAGTGTTACATGCATAAAGTGAGAGGCTAGCCTGTTTATGATAGATCCTGAACTGAGCAAATTTCCCTCAGATAGGCATTGAAGCAACCGAAATGGCGATGACTGATTAATATATAACCCGGTCATGAGATAATGGCATGGGATTAGTTTTTCTAAACACTTGCTATATTTGTTATAATCAAATTTGACGGCCAACGAATAGAGTTATAATAATTAGTCTACGCGCAATTTGTGCTGCGGTGCCAAAAGAAAAAAGTTATATATACAACCCACCAGCGCGCAAGCATATGGATGTGACTTGGCTCCCTACCAGCTTAACATGCATGGCATATCATAAGTAATTAAACAGATACCTCAATCTCAGATTCGATGTAATTAGACCCTGTTTGTTTTCATGAATTTTTTTAAGTCTCTGACACATCGGATGTTTGGACACTAATTAGAAATATTAAATATAGACTATTAATAAAACACACTCCACAAATTAGAAATATTAAATATAGACTATTAATAAAACACACTCCATACTCTAGACTATTTCGCGAGACGAATCTATTGAGCCTAATTAGTCCATAATTAGCGAATGTGATGCTACAGTAAACATTTACGAATCGTGAATTAATTAGGCTTAAAAAATTTGTCTAATGAATTAGCCTTTATTTAGTTATCAGTCTATATTTAATACTCCTAATTAACGTCTAAACATCCGATGTGGCAAGAACTTAAAAAATTCCCTAGATCTAAACAAGCCCTTAAGGATGTATTATCCATTCAAAAATAGATATGTTCCGAAACGGAGGTAGCTAGTACTAACTTTTGTACTAATAATTTTTTTTCCTCATGGCTTAGATCACCCATACGTAAACCTTGTGGGCAACTTGGCACTTGATAGGCGTTCACATTGCCCACTGTAACGTAGTACTCATAACTGTACAGACTATTCTATCTCACTGTGTGGACTTGTTCAACATTATGCATCTATAAAAGGCTCTTCTTGGTAGCAACCTAGCATAGGCATCTGTTGTTATCTCCAAAACCAAAGGCTATACCATCACTCTTTTATGAGCTCTTGGGCAAATTCAGGTAAGCTTTTCAGTAAATTATTTTGTTTAGTAATGACTCAAAGCACGAGTTGATATCTCCATATTTCAGCTATAGTACAAATGTTTCATGCATGCTAGTTGACGATAAAACTACACATTACTAGTAATTGATTACACAGTGGACATGAGGTTTGATTTCCTACCTATATATAAACTAGAAGATAAACTTAGTGGGGCTTGGCTCTTTAGCTCATCAACAAAGTAACTTGAAAAAATTTACAAATTTTCAAGCTTGGCTCTATCACTTGTTTATTCTTTCTGGATAACGATAAGTAAACGGAGCTATCTCAATTTATTAGACTAGACTAAAGCTTGAAAATTTTTAAAGCTTGGGTTCAGTTTTACAAACTCGTAAAGTCCCAGCTCGGCCGCACTAATGAATCCAATACCCTCAAAATTGACCAAGTTGTTATTATTACATATATCACCACCCTGAATGTAAAACATCTCACAATATAATTGTTCTACAAAGAAAAAAAAATCAAACATTGTTTAGAGTGAATTGCACACTAGACCACTTTTTATTACCAACTTTGCATATTGAACCATGGGTAAACCACACTTTCCACTTTGGACCAGTTGTTTTGCTTCGGACCCTATCTCTTCTTTCTATAGCTCTCCTCCCTTCCGTCTCTCTCTATGGAGCTCTCTCTCTATGAAGCTCTCCTCTGCATTTGTGCCGGTGAGCATGCTCCTCCCTTATCCCTGTGCTTATGTGCAAACTCCATCAGCACCGATGCAAATTAAGCCCACTACAAAATATTGCTTCATCGCAGTCCCTAGAGTGTCGACCATATGTCTCTTCCTCTACATCTTGATGATATCAGAAATACGTGCTTAAATGCTTCTTAAGCTTGTTCAACACATCTAGCCTTGGTTCCATCCATGTACAGGAGCACCAACACCTTCCACATGGTGCTTTCTTCATGGAAGTTTTTCCACTTCAAACGGAACCTTTCGAATTTTTTTAGCAGTAGATTTTCATCGATTCTCAGTGGTACGTAGGCCAATACATATAACTTTTTTTATATACGCATGTCCACTAAAACGAGAGGATCTCATGTGCTACCACATTTTAAGGTAGGTCGCTGCCTTTTTTTTTTGACAGAGCAATATTTTTTGATCAAACTACTGTAGGGGAGACCCCACTGTTTAAATATTATTTACTCATGATAACAATATACAAAAAATTACAATAATTGTAACCAAGTTTGGAGGGAATCTCTGTCTATATGATTTAGCCTATGAAGTAGTAGATAAAGATCTTTTATAAAATTACACTTCCAGGAGCTAAAAGAAGGTCTTCTATCTTCAAAAATATAAAAATTCCTTTGTTTCCAAGTATGCCAGGCAGTATAAAGCACCGTTTCAACAAAGTGCGACGATTAATAATTACTTTTTGCATGAACCAACATATCTGAAAATCCCAAACTGAAATCCCATGAAACACTGACATAGTTCCAACAGTTCATACTAAAAGGGCAATGGAAAAATAGATGACATAACAACATTGAGGGAGGCCCACACGATATATTAATTTTAGAGTTTATGTACAAAAGAAAAGAAAGCAAAAATTACATGCGGTCAATCCATGATTGGATCCAAGGTCTATGGTCTCTTTTGAGCCTAAGTAAATGTGGACTGAAGTCAGATTTCAAATTCCTCTTCTAGGAAGACAAATTAGGCCGATGCCATTAAAAATCAACTCATTCCGCTCCTTCTAAATGTTCCAAGAAGCTAATAGGAATAATTCCATGAAGCAAGGCTGGGAGAAGATCAAACATTGCTGGGTGACCATATGATGAAAAACAGTACCCTGACTCGAATTGAAGCCCAGGAAAGCCCAACAGTACATAATACTATTTGTAGATGTTATATGACCATGAATACATTAGGTAGGTGATTTTTTCCGTGGTGGTATGTATCCTCATGTTCACTACTACAGTAACCTTACCAATTTAATTCACATTTCTAAACCACATCTGAAAATAGGAGTTCCATGCTATAGAGACACTTCTATAAAATTTGGCTAGAATACTTTTGCTCCAAAGACACTCCGAGGTATTTTTAGTGTATTTTGATAAATTTATCTTGTAGAGGCATCTTTTGGCACTTAAATTTGCCTCATACGTAGAGGCATTTTCTTAAGGCATTTTTATCATTATACAGGCACATTTTGAAATGTTAATATATGCTATGTAACGGGTAACTTAATACATATGCACGAAATAAAAACATGAGGCAGGGATGGTTAGTGCATTGGAGATAAAAATAATAAATTATTCAAGTTGGTAGTATCAAGGGTAATATAGTTTTATATTTTTCACATTGGTTTGCTATGGCTGCGGTGCAATTTAATGCCTTCAAAATGTGCTTTTATTCTCATACATGCATAAAAATGCCTATTTTAAAATGCTTCTATATTATTAGAACAATCTTTCTATAAGTAGTTGGATGCCATCACAAAATCATATAACTTTTTGTGCACATTTGAGTGCTCTTTGGTGCATAGATAGCAACCCATTGAGATTATCTAATATTCACCTCATTGAATTCACTCCTGTAGAAAAGAAATAATTGAACATAAATATGATCTAAGTTTCACTCCAGCTTTGCAGCATAAAAAAATTGGATAAATCTATATATGAAATTTTATAGTACTTAGATCATCTGCACATTAATATGATATATAGATTGACAGAAAACACCTTAATTTTTGCTTTTGGGTTATCAATATGATCAAAATATTCATAAATCATCACCTTGGTTTTTGCAAATTGGATGGTCAGTTTATATCTAAATGTTATAAACTACATCATCGCAATTGTTTGTATCATTCTTTTGTGATCGAACAAAGATGCAAATCGTACAAAGTATATAAAGTTATGTTGTCTAACTACAAACAAATCCATGTACATCCTCCTTCAAACATTATCTCACGATAGTCCTGTGGCAACTTGTGAGAGTGAATCTAATTATGCTAACAGAAAATCTCTTAGATCATAGGCTCTATTACTCCCTCCAAACACCCATCCAAAATTTGATCTTTATGAATATACAACTAACTATTAGAATTTCAATCATCAGTTTTATATTAAACTTATGATATTTGATTTTATAATATCAAATAAAATATAGGCCACCAACTAGTTGTATTGACATGAACACTTATCTTGACTTTTTAATAATAGTACATTGACATGGATTTCTTTTTTAAAATGATTCGTAATAATTTGCACACATCGCCGATGACACATATTTTTTTCTCTCTAGCCAATAGGGGTATCTTTTTAGTCTTAAAAATTGTTTTTATCTAACTAATGCATGTGGTGACTCTAGGTTATTAGATTAGATATGGAGGGACCTCCCCCCCCCTCTTTAATACTAAGTGTTTAACATATTTTACTTCTCAATACCAGGATGGCAAGCATTATCAAGCACTCTTCACACCCAGATCACCAACTAAAAAAGACTCAGGTCAAACTTCCATTTACTTGCAATGTGTGCAACCAACCTGGCACCGTCACTTGTTACCGTTGCAAGCCATGCAAATTCAGCATCCACGAGATTTGTGCAGGAGTGTCGGTAGAAGGGGATCCAACATTACCAACAATAACACCTATGAAGACCTATGAATGTGGGCATCCAGAAGAGCTTGGAAAAGTAGGCAAACGAAGTAAGAAAGTAGGTTCTCCAAGTCCCTCAAAAAATGGAGTTCAAGCTCACTCAAAGAAAAAAGAAGTTCTAGGTCACCCGGAAAAGAAAGTGGGAGTTTCAAATACCCCAAAAAAAGGGGTGCAAGTTCAAGGAGACATGATAAAAGAAAAGATTGAAGAATCGGTAACAACAAATGTTCCAAGTCTCTCAAAGAAAAAGGTGGGGGTTCAAGGTCCATCGAAAAAAATAGTGGGGGCTCAAAGCTCTCCCAAAAAAGAAGCGGGAGTTCAAGGTGACATGATTAAAGAAGGCTCACCGATTGAAAAACCGGCTACAACAAATGTTCTAAGTCCTTCGAGAAAAATGGTGGGTGTTCAAGGTTCCTCGAAAAAAAAAGTGGGGGTTCAAAGCTCTCCCAAACTAGGTGTGGGAGTACAAGGTGAAATAATAAAAGAAGGCTCAAAGATTGAAGAATCGGTAGCAACAAATGTTACAAGTATTTCAAAAAAAATAGTGGGGGTTCAAGGTCTCTCGGGAAAAAAAATGCGGGTTCAAAGCACTCCCAAGAAAAGGGTTGGGGCCTCATTTCCGCAGAGGAAAAAGGTTGGAGTGCCTAGTGAAATGACACAAAGTGGCTCACACACTAAGAGCTCAATATCATTACAAGTTAGGGTGGTTAAAGATTCAAAAATCAAAGGATCAGCAACATCAAGTATTGTAGAGAGTAAAGGATACACAACAACAAATGCTATTGGTCTCTCAACCAAAAAATATATGAGTTCTAGGTCTTCTGGAGAAAAGGTGGGAGTTCAAGGTCACCCGAAACAAGACGTTGGAGTTCGAGGTCCCCCAAAGGAAAAAATAGAATTTCCTGGTGGCATGGTCAAAGGATCAAAAGCAGCAAATACCCGGATGACTAAAGGCTCACGTGGTAAAGAATCAACAACACTAGATGTTGGGATGACTAGAGGTTCACGAAATAAAAGGCCGGCATCAACAAATGCAAGGAAATCTAGAAACTCACATATTAAAGAATCAATAGCAATAAGCACTCCAGATCAACCAAAAAGAAATGTACGTGTTGTAGGTACCACTGCTAAAAAAACAAGAATACAAAGTTCTTCAGTAAAAACACGTGAGAGTTCTAGGTCACGCCCAAGAAGATTGGACAGAGTGTGTGAAGAAGAAGAGAAGTGGGAGGAGAGGGCGAAAGACGACGAAGAAGAAAAGGTTTGGGAGGATGAGTACAATGAAGGAGACAGAAAAGAACCAGGGGTCAAAACAACAGAAGAAGAAGAGGAGGAGGAGGAGGAGGAAGAGGAGGAGGAGGAGGTGGTGGAGGGCAATGAAGATGGAGATGGTGATGAAGAAGAAGAGAGGAATGAGGGAGATGAAGATGACAAAGATGATGAGGGAGAGGAACAAGAGGAGGTTGATGAAGACGAAGATGGTGATGAGAGAGACAAGTTGGATGAGGGGGACGAAGATGAAGGAGATGATGAGGGAGAAGAGCAGGAGGAGGGTGGTAAAGATGAAGAATGTGATGAGGAAGACGAGCTAGATGAGAGGGACGAAGATGAAGGAGATGACGAGGGAGAAGAGCAGGAGGGAGATGAAGACGACGAAGATGATGAGGGAGACGGGCTGGATGAGGGGGACGAAGACGAAGAAGATGATGAGATAGACGAGCTGGATGAGGGGGACGAAGATGAAGAAGATGATGAGGGAGAAGAGCAGGAGGAGGGTGATGAAGATGAAGAAGACGATGAGGAAGGCGAGCTAGATGAGGAGGACGAAGACGAAGTAGATGATGAGGGAGAAGAGCAGGAGGAGGAAGATGAAGACGAAGAAGGTGATGAGGAGGATGAAGACGAAGAAGATGATGAAGGAGGAGAGCCTGAAGAGAGTGTTGAAGACGATGAAGGTGATGAGGAAGATGAGCTGGAGGGGGACGAAGACAAAGAATATGATGAGGGAGAAGAGCAGGAGGAGGGCGATGAAGACGAAGAAGGTGATGAGAAAGACGAGCGGGAGGAAGGCGATGAGGATGATGAAGGAGAAGAGCAGGAGGAGGGTGATAAGAACGAAGAAGATGATGAGGGAGAAGAGCATGAGGAGGGTGATGAGGACAAAGAAGATGATGAGGGAGACGAGCTAGAGGAGGGAAACAAAGACAAAGAAGGTGATAAGGAAGATGAGCTGGAGGAGAGGGGTGAAGATGAAGAAGATGATGAGCGAAAGAAAAGGTGTGCAAGATGAAGAAGAAGAATTATGTTATTGGAAATGAGGGAGCATACCATATCCACACCAAATTGTGTAAGTTCAGTTTCCTTTTATTGACCAAAATTTTCATCCTCATCAAGCAAAGAATACAGTAGTAATGTTATTGTTTAAAATTACCAAATTATCTTAAATGGGTAGCAAAAGGAGATTCTCTATAGGTTTTTATATACCTTGTGCATTATATTACTCCTTTATAGGACTATATACAATAAGGTGATTGGTTTTTCTTTCTTCTATTTGTGCAGGCCTAACATTTGGCGTTTCCGAAGTTTAAATAATAGTGTCACTCTATTATCCACTTGTGGACAGAAATTTGTTTCAATAGTTTTTGTAATTTATGTGAACTATGTTTATTTCAAATTATCATGCAATGTTGTGGGTTTTAAGTGGTTTGTGCATTTTCCTTTTGTTTTTTCCACTTATGTAATGGGTTTTCTCCGAATCAATATAAACAGAGCAAAATAATTATCCGTGTATATATTACTCATGGAGTGTTTACATAAGTGGTAATTTGAACTGATCATCCATGTTAGGCATTCTAAAAAAAAGCACAAATGTGACATAACAAATAAAATTATACTTTGCAAAGAAATTGCAATCTTTTTGTCTATCACAATACACAAAAATCTAGCTAGTTTGCCATTAGAATTTAGAAAGCACACTCGTTTCACTGAAAGGAATTCAAATATTTAGAAGGTTTTTTTAGTTTGGTAGTACATAAAGGACAACAGTAGATAAAAAAAATCATTCATGCAATCTAACACAATGTGGTGTGATACCCGTGATAATATATACCACAAATATGGAAATACTTTTATAAGAAATCGTGCACATAATATATAACACAATGTTTCTATGTGAGGTTGCCAAAACCACGATATTCATTGATTTTGATATATGTTCCCGAGATGCTCATGTAAAATGAATAGGAGTAGATGTAAAGTTGGCCCTCAATTTCTTATTAAAGCAGTTTACATTTTTTAAAGAAAACACAATGGTAGTCTATTCTAGAAAAGAACCACCAAAATATCAAATGACACAGACATACAATAGGATACATGGTTTAATTTTCTTTGTTTTGATAGCTTAAGGTGAAAGTCAACGAGTTTTATTATTTTAATGTAAAAACTAGACTTGGGGATTTACTTTTTACATAAGACTTGGAGGAGAAGTGCGACTGGTTTGCGCTATGCCACATGCCCCCCTTTATCCATTTTGCTCTTCTCTTTTCCTTTTCGAGTATGATCTTGTTTAGTTCGCAAAAATTTTTGTCCAAAAATGTCACATCAAATATTTTGACACATGCATGAAGCATTAAAAATAGATTAAAAAAACTAATTGTATAGTTTGCATAAAAATCGCGAGACGAATCTTATAATTTTAATTAGTCCATTATTAGTCATAAGTGCTACAGTAATTTACATGTGCTTACGATGGATTAATTAGGCTTAATAAATTCATCACGTGGTTTCCACTTTCGAGACGAGTTATAAAATTAATTTTTTTATTTGCGTCCGAAAACCCCTTCCGACATCCGATCAAACGTTCAACGTGACATCCAAAAATTTTCTTTTCGAGCGACGGCTCGCGCTGGTGCAATAACGGCGCCACGACCGGACAGTGCTCTATACAGTATGCACTCAAGTCGGAACCACGTGAATCGTATCACAAATATTATAGCCATCTTCAGACACAACAGCTGTTCAGAAGCATGTGTGGGAGAGTACGGAGGAGGAGCAATTGAGCAAACAAGATGCATCTGGCAAAAGTATACTTGACAAATCATAGGATCAGATTTTGTAGGGAAAACAAGGGAGATGAGATGGCCAGACCGCCAGATGGGTGATAAACTGAACTCCTATACGCACGCGTCGTGTACTGCCATAGATTGATCAATAGGATGCATATCCACATTATTTTTTTGTACTGTCATTGACTTCTCTCTATATTAATCCGATGGAAAGTAAAATTTATTTTGGGGCACTCGAACACAGAGTGAGATTATGTGCTAAACCTGATACGTAGTGAAATAAGATGTGTTCTATCCGATGCAAAATACAATTTACTATTATTATTAATTTGTGGGGCACATCCACACGGTAATGGCCAAAAACACACTGAATAGCCTTCCTATGTGTTTGTTGTATAGTGTTAAGGATTTTTTGGTACTTTCTCCATACCTAAATGTAAAGGATTTTCTCTATTCATTTATATAGAAAAAATCCCTTATATTAGGGATGGAGGGACTAGTTTCATCCTAGTATCTGTCAGGGCATGTTTTACTTTGTTTTCCAAATATGTAACGGATTTCTTTGTAGAAAATTTTAGAAATCATGAATATCTATACAAAGTCAGTTACTAATTAGAACTTAAAGTTATATTAGGTTCAGATAGTAGTGAAGTCGGACTATATTATAGGCTTTCTCTTACATACAGAGACATTTATTGTAACCGTACGAACATAACTTTAGGTGTAAATACGGCTTGCCGATAGCAGCCAATGGGGGACAAGTGCTCGTGCCTTGGCCCTTGGGATTAGGCTTCAGCCGAAACTTGTTAACAAACACTATGCCTCCGTATCACTTTCCCTTTTAGATCTTTTATTGCGTTCGCTTTCATGTTTGGCTTCCGATGTTATATTGAGGCCAGTTTTATAACAGAAAACACAATCAAATAGATGACTATTCATTTATGTATTTGTTCATGGTGTAACTCGCAAATATTCTGAAATAATTATCTTTTTTGACATAGTAAAAAATAATTGCAAAAGCATCATAACTGAAATTCTAGATCTCCACAGTTATGCAAAATTCAGCTAGTTTATTTACAATCAGAAAGCACATATTTTATTAAAATTTAAAAGGAATTCAAAATATTGAATAGCTCCCTTGTATTCACTGCTGTACAGAAAGGGCAACACATTAGCAACAAAATCGATCCCCTGATAGCACATACCTTTTCTTCAACTTGTTCGTACTTTCTTCCTTTTGTAACGCTCGGGCGTTTTGCTAGCAATTTCTAAAACAGACAAACAGCATCGTGTAACCTGTTCTTTGCTGTTTTTTTTGCTAGTAATGTAGACTGATATATCCATGCCAATGAAACATATTACACAATAGAAGTCCACAGTAGCAAAAAATAACAACGAAACCACTACAGAATGGGATATATATGCTGTTATTTTGCTAGGCTTAGTTTTTTTAAAAAAAAATCCATTTTTAATATAGTCTGAAAATTGGACTTGGAGGAGAATTTGAGTCCAAATGTAAAACTTCACGATTATGAGTATAAGACAGGATTTCGAAGGGAAAACGAGGGAGATGGAGATAGCTTGTACTCGTACATTCCTAAATCGATGGATGGAACGCACACCCACGTTATTTACGTGTCGTCGCAGTCGCCGCCGCCGCCGCCGCCGCCGCCAAGCACCGCCGATGCCAGGCCGTTCGTCGCCGCATCGACGGCGACACGCACCGCAGCCCTGAGAAGGAACTTACCAACAAGGGAACTCCGGCTCGGCTTCAAACGGCCACCACCACCACCTCCACCACCGTTGCCCTGGCTACTGCCAGCGCCGGCGCTCTGGCCTCCACCACCGGCTCTCGGTTTGATGCGTGCGCCATTGAGACACTCCACATGGAGACCCACCCCACAAGTGCCGCACCGATAGAACCACCCACCAAAAGCCTCACCGCAGCCGGAGCAGAGGCAGTAATTCTGCCCCACCACCGCCGGCGCCATCGCCACCGCAGCCGCCGAACCCGCCGGCACCATGGCGAGCTCGTGATCCGGGTGCAGAGGGCTCTTCACCTTGGCCGGGAACATGGTGCAGAGCGGGTGCACGTCGAAGCCGCACGGCACGCAGCGGTAGACGAAGCTGCCGCGCGGGCACTCCTCGGCGCAGAGGTCGCAGGCGCGGTCGTCGTCGGCGACGCGGCCGAGGGCGAGGCCGTGCCACGGGTGCGCGAAGGAGTTGGTCGCCGGCTGGAAGTAGTCGGCGCAGGCCTCGTGGATGTCGAAGTCGCAGGCCTTGCAGCGGAGGCCGATGAGGCCTCGGAAGCCGGCGTCGCAGAGGTTGCAGGCATGGACCGAGTTGTTGCTGTACTGGCACCTCACCAGGACGTGCTGTGGGTGGGAGCAGTGAGTCCGGTAATTGTAGTACATCCTGGATTGTGGATTGCTTGATTGTTTGCTTCTGTGCCAATGTCTTTGGCAATGAATGTCAGCTCTAGACAATGGAGGGGGTGGGCTTAATATGTATGTGCAAGTATAGATGCTCAGAGACTTGGTTAGCATGTGCATTAGCTGGATGAGAATGTAAGTGCAAAACTATTGCTGCGAGGAAATGGTATGATATGGAAATCCAGGATTTAGTTTGATGGTTTGATTCCCCTAATTAGTCAAATGATTTTTTTCCCCTGCATAAAAGTAGATGCCCTTAGAGGAGTATACTTACTCTTAGTGAGGAAATGGTGTAATGCGTCTCAATATTGAATACATGATGGCGTTATTAAAACAAATGTCTACATGATTTTATAAGGTTCCTGTAAGTTGTAACTTCTCAACGAACACCAAGAAAGTGTCTTGCTTGGATGCAAACAGCTTAGCTGTATTTGCCTGTCTAGAAATTTATATGATGTACGTAGTATTTGGCTGTTGAGAAATAAAACAAACTGTATCATAGGCAAGCAAATCATCCCTTCCCTTTATGGAGAGCCATTTACTCAGTCTTTCTGTTGCAAAATACTATAAGGTGATAAAATATAACCATGCATAAAATAGACAGATACTTCTCTTTGTTTAAGGTATTTGAGTATAGATGGCATGGTAATTTCCCTTTGTCAAAATGTTACTTGCAACAGATAACAGAATGTTACGAACACTTTAAAGTTAAAAAAGGAAGTGACAGGGAAATACTTTTGACCACAAGTAAAATTAAAAATACAACCTAGGGGAAGTGGTACTGTACATTTGGGCATTCCTCAAAGTCCAGCAGACGCTACCAATATTTTGTCAGGCACAAAAGTATTTAAATGAACATAAGATACAACTTGACAGTGAACTTATTAAAGCACATTCAAGCCTAATAATCGATTAAATGTCTGACTTTCTTTGTTTAAGAAGGCTGTCATGAACTCTTAAAAGGTTCTTAATGAGCACATTACCATATGCAATTTTACTCTGAATCATATATTAGACCTGGAATCAGAAATCTGAACTTGGTCAGCTCTATTACACAATACTTGGTGCGACTTAGTTAGAATGGTGTATGTATGCTGCCTGTTTTTTGTAAAAGAAATTCTCTAGAAAAATTCCTGGAAATTATAGGAAGCTAAAAAATAGAAAGGTCTGCGTTAAAGTTAGTTGAAGAGCTTATTGGCTGACATACTCTGAAGCAATCAAAACTGTGACGCTTGGTGTGCCTTCAGCCTTTCAAACCCACAGCATCAGTAAATTCATTAGATTTTGATGCCTTCTAGAATTGTTGCAATAATTATCGTTTTGCGAAAGGTATACCTGTCAAAGAGACCAACCAGTACAGTTGATGGTTCATGGTTGTCTTATGACCATATATGCCTTACCTGAAAGTGCTTAAGGTATGGAGACAATCCAGCTACCATTGCACTAAGGACTGAACTAGTGCCCAATGTGCAGGCTATATGGATTATACTGTAACTGGTATGGAGCTAAGTTCGTGTATTTATGTCCACCAAGCCCCTTCCAAGTCCAGACCACTATTACTGGTCAAAAAGGTTCAGGCAACTATATTACATAGTGACTAGGGCCTAATAGTGACCCCTTCAACTGTCAGTGTCACATGAGCAAGTCATCAAAACTGCTCAAAATGGAGTAACCCCGGATATCCAAAAACAACGATTATTGCCTATCACACTCTTACAATCACAAAATCACATGTTCCTCAAATCACAGCTTTGATGTTTTCACAAGTCAGAATTGGAGCAAGACTAAAATACTTCTGCTTTACTGGGGCATGTCGTATGACACTAAATCAAATGAATACCATATCCTAAAAGATTATTCAATGGTATGTCAGTGGTTCGTTCAAGCTTAAATAGGGGGCACGCCAAGCATAAGTGCATAATACCCAGTCCTGAGTCTTAAGACTATCTGACATGCACATTTGCAGGGAGACAAGAGAAGATGACCACTCCAGGCTCTTGCTTGGTACACGTCCAAGCAAGAGCAACCATCCTAATTCCTAGTTCAGGTAGTAGTCAGGCACAAATCTTATTCATTCCAAAGTCAATTGCCATTGCCAATCACAGGCCACAGGCCAAAGCACACCCAATCACAAGGCTTGCATTATTCTCAACCGATCAAACAAGCCAAACAGCTAGAAAATTTCCAAACCGAAGGGTAAACCTCTCAGAGGTTGGCCGGTGCCGGAGGCCCGACGACGAAGTCAAGCACGAGCACCTCATCAAGCAGCGGCCTGACCGCCGCCTTGGCCTCCTCCACCTTCCCATCCCCTTCCACCGCGTCGAGCTCCTCCAAGCTATCGAACACCGCCACCATCCCAAACTGGTACCCCTTAGCCCTCGCCGAGAAATTCTCCCCGAAGCTCACCCTCGCGCCCTTCGCCTCCCCGGCAGCCGCCGTCGCCGCGGCGACCTTCTCCACGAGCTGGGGCACCTCTACGCCTCCCTTCACCTTCGCAAGCGTGAGCCGCACGGCGTTGCCGGGGGCGACGGGGGAAGGGGACGCGGCGGCGTTGACCCAGTCAACGGCGGTGACGTCGAGCGAGTTTGGGAGCACGTGGCCCTGCACGGCGGCGACGTGCGCCGGGTGGACGGCGTAGGAGGCGAGGTCCGGCTTGGTGGCGTAGCGGGAGTGGAGGATGTGGGTGGGGCCCAGCGACTCCGCCGCCGGCGACCGGAGGCGGAGCACGGGGCCGACGTGGATGTAGGAGAGGCCCGGGACGGCGCCCGACAGCGCCTGGAGGGAGGACACCATCGCCGCGGCGGCGCCCGAGGTCGCCGCCTCCGGGCGCGCCTTGATGAGCACGATGTGCTCGATCGGCGTGGCGACGGCGGCGGAGGACGACATGGCGGCGGCGGCGGCGCGGCGGGGGGAGGATTTGAGGGCGAGGCGGAGGAGAGGGGACGAGGAGGAGGTCAAGGGGAAGGGGAGGGCGGCTCTGAGGCAAATCATGGTGGTTTAGCGAAGGGGAAAGAGAGAGATTAAAAACGAAATGATTTTTTCGTTGGACAGCGACCTGGTCGGATTTTGTAGTGGCTGGTATGGTGAATATGCTGCACGAGCAGAGCACGGCGGTGGTGTCATGGATTACGTTACGGGAGAACTTTTTGTGACTTTTGTGAGGTGGATTGCATGGAAAATGTTTGGAGAAACCATGGGAGATTTCTTGGATTAGAGTGGTTGGTGGCGCTTGTGACAAACAGTTTGGTATTTCTGCTTTGCCATACTCAAGTCTCCGACCGTACTAAGTTCTGAGGGACGACAGTCGCGTATCGTGTACTCCCTCCGTTTCATAATTTAAGTTATTTTGATTTTTTTTTACTGATCATTCGTTTTATTAAACAAATTATAATTTATTTTATCAGCAAAGTACTTTAAGTAGTATTCTTTTTCATATTTACACTAAGTGATTGAATAAGACAAATATCAAACTTTATAAAAAAAAAAAGTTAGAACGAAACAGAGGCAGTATGTACGTACGCCCAGGCTAGGCAAAGCCAGAAATGGCAGAATTGCGAACTGCGTATGGGAAAAATTTATGCGAGTGATAATCAAAGGTCTTCTTGTATGACAGTCACGCAATGCCAATCAAAGAACGAGGTACATGTGTATTGAGATAAATAGTGAAGTATTCAGAATTTGATGTTGATAAATTTAGCTTCACGATTCTAGTCAGGCACTGTTCTACCCTACAAAATTTCAAATTCTGTCCAAAAATGTACATATACAATGGTATCCGTATGTGCTACAAAGAAAATTTAGGTTTATGTTTGCTTGTTGACTTGTGCTATTTTAAGCTCTACAACACAGTTGAATGGCACCATTGGCCTTCAGCCTCGTCAAATGGTCTTCTACTCTCCTTCCTCTTTTGGTACACTGAAAGACTTCAGAATGCAGAGTCCTCGCCACAACCTGTGGCCACGTCGTTGGATTCAATATATCGTTTTGATGAATCCACTGGAGAATGATATGATACCTCGCTGCTCTCAGTAATGATTTGCTAGAAATCCGAATGATATATACAAATCAAACTCGAGTGAGTAATAGGAGTTCTGCATAGGGGGCATTCAGGCTTCTCATTGCACCACTCCATAATGCAACTCCTGCATGTTAAACGAAAAAATTAGCATCCATTCAAGAGTGTGTGGGGGAAACAAATATTAGGTTGCATCAGTGAATATAGAATAATTAAAAAGCAAGTCTTACCAGCAGAAGACATGGCCACAGGTTGTGGCAGTGGGATTCTGCCGGGTACTGAGACAAAGGGTACATTTGCTCTTGCCACCAGATGCCTGAACATTAAGCATGTATAAATAATGTTCATGCACAAATACACCAAATAGCATATACATGATGTAAGAATTGTGGTAAAAAAGCATTTTCAATTCAAGCCATAATCTTACATTGAAATATTTTTTTATTCCATTTCCAAATTTGAAAAAAAAAATTTGCATAGCATGAAGAAACAGCTTGTATCACATAATCTTAAAAGCTATTGTCATCCGACAAAAAACTAAATATTTTGTTTAACACTAAGTTGGTCTTCTAAAGGTTCTGGGCTGGACAGATGTAACCATCTAGATGAACTTATCTAGAAAACAAGTACCTCTGAACCAGAAGCCAAATCTGCAGTTTTCCCATGGCGAGTGTCACTGATGATATTGCCATCTTCATTCAGAACAGGGACACCTCGGCCTATTTTGCCATTCACAAAGATTATTCAGAACATTTTATATACATATGCAAGTAAATGCAAAGGTTCGACATAAAACCAAAACTGGTTTGATAAATTCAGCAAAAGAGACTGCACCTGTAGATGAAGGATAGCTTCCAGATGATATTTGGTTAATTGAACTAGCTATTGTTGATAAATTACTTCTCCGAAGTCTTTCAGCACCAAGAATACATAACTGAATTAACAGAAAAATCCCCAATATTTGATACCTGCAAAACCCAAAAGGTTAAATTGGTCCATTACAGAATTTTTAAGCTCTCATAGCTTCGACTTTACTTTAGTTAGTGTTGGTTAAATAGAATGGGAACCCCCAAAGAGTATTTTGATATATCTCAGGTCATATTTCTAAAACTAAAAAGCAGCCCACCCAAAGGTAAAGTTGTCAATGTTAGACCAAAAAACTACAGATCATGAAAAGACTTGTCATCAAAATCGCTTATTGCAGGCGTTTCCTATCCCAATGTTCTCATAATTTGTTTCATATAGTATCGAAAGTAGATGAGCAAAGATAAAATAGTACCTGGGCCTCTGATTCATTGGCTTCCCAATGAATACATAACGAATGCCAGCTGCTCGTTTTGGTAAATGATAATACAATCCTAAAGCAAATTGGCAACATACTTAATCAAATATCAAACAGTAACTAAGTTACTACAGGCCCAATTGAGGTGATAAAATAATATAAGACTGATTGTAACTTAGCCAGTGCTAGTCCATTTATTAAGGCTTGGTAATGATATTACACTAATACCATGGTGGCATCCTCCATAAATAAACTAAATGATTGAATCATTCAAATGTATGTATCAGTGCGTAGGAAAGTAGAGTATGATACTGTTCATGCAGCAGAAAATTGAATTCATTGAAGATTTTCAGCTAGATACTTATGTGAAAACGAATGAGTTGTATTTACCAATAAGTTTCATCCTGGGTAATTCGTTTCCTAGTTGCCTCATAATAAGTTCAAGTTCCATGACTTTAAGGCAGTCACTGTCCCTGATCAGTATTAAGAAAACTAAACTCTTCATTTGCTACTTGTCTTGTTACCCTATCTATCAAAACTTATTGGTTTTCAAACTCATTTCAATTGAAAAAAAAAAGGATTTGACACACTGTGGTGAACATAAGATACCTTCAAAATAGAAGAACATCAAGTTTGTCCGGATAGCTAACTGTATAAAATCTTGAGCAAAAGGCAGCATCTGCATAAGCATTATGGACAGGTTATATAGGCGTTAGGCATTGCATTTTCAAAGTGTTAATACAGCCATAAGACTTATGAAACATTTTTTCTGCTAAAAAAAAGGATGGTGAATACAAGTTAAAATGATCTCATACCGAAGGCCATTTCTGAAGAACCCATTGCCACGAGGTATGGACTCTACCTCCCAACCTTGAAAAATAAGAAAGATTCAAGCTTCTTGAAGGATTATTACTAATTGGGGATGATTGTGCAGCAGTGCCTCTATTAGGAGTATCGCTTTCAGGATGATCATCAAGCTGAGAGTCATTGAGGGCAATACCACGTGCAACAATTCTAGAGCTGTTAAAGCCACAATGAACATAATATTATGCAATCAGTTTCATTCAGTAAGAGAACCAACCTCAATAAGAATGAATGACCAAAAGCATCACTGTCAAACCTGATACGTTCAGCAAGATAAGGAATGGTAGTTTGGTACAAAATGAAAAGGATCCGTCTAGCAGGTGTAGGTGGAAGTCCATGTGCGGTTGCAACCTGTTCAGTTCAGTTACAATAAGGGGACAGCATCAGCATAACAGAGTGACTTTTGATTCCTTGTTTTTTCTTTGAATGGCAGCTTCAGGCCTAATATAAAATTTGGCTGCACCTTAGAGATTAAAATTATTGTGTGCAAAAGACAAAAAGGTAGTATGACCTGAGATATATCACAATATTCTTCTCCAAGTGTTTGCTGACCTGACCCAGTTGTTAGCAAGTAATAAAGGGACTGACCAAGCAATTTTATCTGCAAATGTTCAAAAGAGATGTAATTTCTGGTAGTGAATTATATTAGCACCAAAACAAATGCAGAGAACAAAATTTATATTGTTTCTTTATGTTGCAGAGAACATAACAGGTTGTGCTTCTGCTCACACAACAGAACACAACAAATTCTGCACCTATTGAGAACCTGAGAACTCAGGTGCAATGCAATGCAATCCTTCTTCAAACTATTTGATAAATATACTAATTTCACCACCAAGAATGGAAATTCGGTATAGTACATAACCACCTGCTGTCCTGCTAGTTCATACTACTTGAACAAATTAGCTATTTGAAATTTAATACCAACTGGCTATATCAGTTAAAACACCAGAGAACTCAAACAACCATAAACTCCCTTGACATTTGAAGTTTAATAACCAGTATAGTGATGGCTACCCAAATTGTAAGCATACAATCTAGTAATAGGTTTGCAGCCATTTGAGGTTGAAAAGCGTTAATACACTGCAAGCTCGTTACAGATCATAATTAAGTCGTAAGACATATACATTAGTCGAACAATTTCAATGTAGCAACCAACCACAAGCCAACATAGATCGGTCAAACCATTCACCAATCTATGTACCAACCAACCAATGTACAAGACATGTCTAATTTCAAGCACAACTAACTAAAACCACAAGCCAACAAAGCCAATTTAGCTCTCACCTCGTTCTGATAAGCAACGGCGACCCTGGTACCTGCATCATCACCAAAATCCAAACCACCATCAAATTGAAAGCAACGCAAAGCTAATCTCACGAAGATACGAGGGAATCTCACGGACCAAAGAGGTGGCGGAAGGCGTCGCGGCAGGCCTCGGTGACGTGGGCGGCGTAGCCGTCGTCCTTCTCCGCCGCCCTCATGATCTCCGGCTGCGCCGCCCCGGGGAACCGACGGGGACGCACGGGAGCCCCACCGGAAGCCCCGCCCCTTGAGCTGGGGCCCGCATCGCCGGCGGCGGCGGCTCGCATCTCTCGTCGTCGACCTTGCTCTCCTCACACGATAGAATTCACAGCTCTTCGAGTAGTTGTCTCGTCCGCGAAGCGTTGAGCACTTGGGCTGTATGTTTACAGAAACACCCCTGAGATAGTCCTATTTCTGTATTAACTCCTCTTTGTGTGATTTGTGGAGTTTGTGGTGGAGCAGAGAAGGGGACCCACATGTCGGTGAGTGTTCAGTATGTGCGAGTTATTTATCGCGTGGATGTAAGCATTACAGGCAAAATCCGTCTCGGCGTTTCTAGGGTTCAGGGGTTCTTCCCCTCATCTCGGCGGTGGCGGCGCTTTCTCTTGCTTATTCCAAAGGTTTGGCTTTGGTTGAGCGGAGAAGCTTCAGATCTTTCGTCGGAGTGTCGCCATGAGCCGATCGGGGCAGCCTCCGGATCTGAAGAAGTAAGTTATTGGCTTTTTACCCCTTCGTGAGCTTGATTATTTTTTGGGGGGTTCTACTTGATTCAGATCTTGATCTAACTTTTGCTCTGGTCTGTTGCAGGTACATGGACAAGAAGCTTCAGAGTAAGTTCACCTATTAGACCGAAGTTTTGAGCTGCACCGTTGATTCTATAACGCTCATCTGTAGTCTCTGTGATTATGGTTGTGCTGGTGTCACCTAATGTTTGTTTCGTCGAATAAGAAGCATATGAATATATGATTAGTAGTTAATACTCCTACATGGTAGTTGATATATGGATATTAATAATCATATGACTTGTAGTTAACATGTGGTAAATGATTTGGTATAGTCATCTAGGGATATGCTGAAATTTGTTTATATTGTATTGATGCTGTTCATGTTGTTTATAGCTGTAATAGTGTTAGCAGCTATCTGAAAACTGTTTTAGCTGAAGAATTCACCTCTAGCTGTTTGTTTGTTAATTTTAAGCCTGGTTAAAAACTCGGAAGTTCGTTTTAACCAGCCCTGATATCTAAATATAAGTTTACTTGTCTGGAAGCACAAATATGTTAGTGGTTTGCAGATGTAATGTTCTGTAATAGCTTTGCAGTTCTCCAGAGATTGTGAACGCCCTAAATGATGATTTCTTAGCAAGCTATGGATTTATCGTCCAAATGAAGCTTCTTTGTCATAGTTACTCTGATAGGGCATCTGTTCTTCATTTCCTGCATATAATTTTATCAAGGCGCATGTTCAGATACCTGTGCACATTGTGCCTTGTCCAGTCCTTTGTTCAGATACCTGTGCACTTTCTATTGTTCTTTAAAGAAATATATTATTTCAAGTGTTACCTTTGCCTGTTAAGTAGAACATGTTTTCTTGACATGATTTTCATGGTTCTCCGTAAGCATTGGTAGGCTGCCCTAAATGATGACATTCTTTGAAAAGCTATGGATTCTTTTCCAAGTGAAGCTTTTTGTCATAGTTACACTGATAGGCTGCCTTGATGTTGTAATAATTTCCCTTTAATACTGTGCTCACCCTCAACTCTTTGAGGGAGGACAAAAACTCTATCTGGCCCTTCGTCAAGGACCAAATCAGATCCTTGAAGTTTCAGTTGCTAGCAGTTTAATCTCTTTGATCTGAATCTCTCTCGTTACCGTGGAATCATGGTTGTCATTGGTAGCAATACCGGATGGGGATACCTGATATATTTGTGTGAGCTGTGGCTATCTACCTATATGTTGTTTAGACTAAGCTAATTAAATAGTTCAGTGACGTGTACATTTGATCTGTCTGGGCTTTTGATTGGGTAGAAGCATAAGGAATATACATGAAAAAACTATTGCACTTTGATCCAATTTTGTCTTGTTGATGCATATGATTATCTTGCTAATAATGCATCTTGAGTGATGTGGATCTCTATGGTTGTAAATCTTTGTTCAGCTTCATGTTCTTCTATTGTATTCACCAACTCTCTTCTCAATCTTTCCAGTTAAGCTGAATGCAAACCGTGTTGTCATTGGCACTCTTCGAGGATTCGATCAATTCATGAATTTGGTTGTGGACAACACAGTGGAGGTTAATGGAAATGAGAAGAATGACATAGGGATGGTGGTAAGTTTTTTGGAATGAAAGCTATCTGCCAGTTTTTTATGAAGTTCAATATTCTGTTTAGATATTTTATCTTCCATTTATATTCTTGGGTACTGATAATGCAATAATTCCTGTAGGTTATTAGGGGAAACAGTGTTGTAATGATTGAAGCCCTTGAACCTGTTGCCAAGCCTCAGTGAACTTTCAGCTTACCTAGTTTGCTTCAGTACTTTGATCTGGTAGTGCCACATCAAAACTGACATTTGTGCCATGGGCATTTTGTATCCAGACCTGGTTTTGATATGCAAGCTTGTGCCAACGTTGTATAGTTTAGCCTGAGTTTGGATTCATGCCCTCTAGCCAGAATCTTTTATGCTTGTCAATTTGTCATATGGATACGTCATGGAGGAACAAATGCTTAGCAGAATTTCTTTTTGATATCCAAGTCCACGAACATCTGCGGTTTCTAGAGAATAAACATATTGGATATCATTACGGAATCAATTTATACTGTGTTTTGAACAAATAAACGACGGAGGTTCGTATCCCAACCTGGCAATATCATGGTCACCCCGTTAACACAGGTTGCAGCAAAAAACTGAAATGTTTCGAAAGCTGAGGGGGTTATCGTGCGAGGTTGTTTAGCCAAGGGGAGAGGATTATCTGCAGTTATGTTCTGTGCAGTCAGCGGCTGACATGTGGAACTGAGGGTAGTGGGCCTCACATGTCAGTCACTGCAGTAACTACCCGGTGAACAGTAACTATAGAGGATTCCAGTCGTTAGCCAAGGCGGTATACGTAAAGTCGTAAACCCTGATTCCTACTGCACTTGACGGACCTAGCAATTCATTTCACTGGAAAATGCAAGTTTTACTGACACTATATTGTTCGGACTACGAGAGTATAATTTAAATTATGTCGGTTAAACCTTCAAATATGCTCACATGATAGGGGGTGTACGAATAAATGTGTGCGAGGATTATCTAGTTGCCTTCCGTGAATCTAAATATCCGATAGGACAAAATAGCACCCCTTCTCCCTGCTTGTCCACGTTGTTGTCGCTGCCCGCTCATGATGCCATCGCCAACACCGTGCACCGCTGCCTTCCCAGTCATCGCCAGCACCGCCATTTAGGCTTGCTGGCGCCAACGAGCCCTTGTCGCTGACCCTCTCCCTCCTCCGACTCTGGTGACGGCAACTCATGTTGTCGGGGTTGACATCAACATTGGTTGCCCCACCACCAACCTCGTCCATCGCCAACCTCCATCTTCGGCAGTTTTGGTGGTGTCATTGCCACCCGTCTGTTGTTTCCACCCCAACCATCTCTACGTCATCTTTGTCGTTGGAGCCCACCGGAGTTAGGATGAAGCTTGCCGATGCAGCCTTTGCTACTGCGAAAGTATATTTTCGTCACCGTCGCTATTGTAGGAGTGCCCTATTACATCCGTCATGCCTCGAAGCGCAGCGCCAATTAACATAAAATCGAGTGCACGTACAATTAGATTATACAATATACGAAAAGTTGGAGAAAAGTTGCGTTTTAGAAGAAAAAAAATCCTAATGGCGATTAGGGAAAAAAAACTTAGGGACTCAGATGAAAAAACTTCGACGAACCCCTACCGTTCGATCCGCCTCCTATCTATATAATCCCAGTCGCTCCCCACCCCAAAGCTCCCACCCAATTCTAGGGTTTCATCCTCCGCCGCCGCCGCCTCCCTCTCCTTCCCATCCAACCTCCACTCTCTCCTCCAATGGCGACTCACACGCAGATCAGTAAGAAGCGCAAGGTAATGCTCTTCACTTATCCACTCCAGATCAGTCCGTACCGCGTAACCCCATGGATTTTGGGATTTGATGTGCCTTTCGCTCGCAGCTCGTGGCGGATGGTGTGTTCTTCGCGGAGCTGAACGAGATGCTGACCCGCGAGCTCGCGGAGGACGGCTACTCCGGCGTCGAGGTCCGCGTCACCCCCATGCGCACCGAGATCATCATCCGCGCCACCCGCACCCAGAACGTCCTCGGTAGATTTTGTGATCTCATTTCTGATCTGATTCCGTGTGTTTTTTCCCTGCTAAACCGTGCGCCTAATCTGACGTTCTGCTTGCATTCAGGCGAGAAGGGGAGGAGGATCCGGGAGCTGACGTCGGTGGTGCAGAAGCGCTTCAACTTCCCGGAGAACGGCGTGGAGCTCTACGCCGAGAAGGTGAACAACCGCGGCCTCTGCGCCATCGCCCAGGCCGAGTCGCTCCGCTACAAGCTCCTCGGTGGCCTCGCCGTCAGAAGGTTGTGCTCCATTCTCACCAGATTGGAACTCGCATTCGTTAGATATCGTGCCATGTCATCTTCACAGCAGGCTCGGCTGCTTGTTCGTGCCAGGCCTGTGTTCGATGATGACAGAGATTTAGTATTGGCCTCTTTTGCATATCATATGCTGTGGTTGAGTTTGCTTCTCTTCCACAGCCTACTGCTTTGGAGGAATATGATTATTTATTTTAGATATTCATGTAGAAGTAATCATTGTGCTTGCATTTGTGCTATGTCATCTATAAAGCAAATAGGTGACCTTTATACCAACTTTGTGTCGGAAGATGACTAGATTATTTGAGCCAACTAGGTAATCTCTGCAGAGAAGCTTAGCTAATTGGCTTCTGTTGTGTGATCCTGTTGGCCACAATTGTTTAATTTTAGACACTTCTAGAAAATAGTTTGTGCTGTTTATGATGTTCACACCAAGCATGTTTTGTTTCTCTTGTATATTTGACTTTTTGTCTGACTATGTTATGTTATATTGTTTGTCAGGGCATGCTATGGTGTGCTCAGGTTTGTTATGGAGAGTGGTGCTAAGGGCTGTGAGGTACTGTGACCTGAAAACTAAAAGCTTTATAGTTTTGATTTCATTCCTGTCCGTAGGTATTGATACGCTGCTCTTTGCTCTACAGGTTATTGTTAGCGGCAAGCTTAGGGCCCAGCGTGCTAAATCCATGAAGTTCAAGGATGGATACATGATTTCTTCTGGTCACCCTGTTAACTTGTACATTGATTCGGCTGTTAGGCATGTTCTTCTGAGACAGGTTTGTGCTTGTTACGTCATGTGTGATTCATTTGTTTAGATAAATGATGTCCACTTGTCTGGTTATCTTGCTCTTTATTCTGATGTTCTGCTTCTTGCTTTCAGGGTGTGTTAGGCATTAAAGTGAAGATTATGCTTGACTGGGATCCGAAGGGCAAGCAAGGACCAATGACACCTTTGCCGGATCTTGTTACCATCCATGCCCCTAAGGATGAGGATGAGCTTTTGAAGCCTCTTGCCGCTGAGATCTCGGTTGCTGCTTAAATAGAACAAGTTTAGGTGATCTGATATGCTTCATGTTTTTTGCAGATATGTAATGTTCATTATTAACATTGTTACTAGTAAAGAGTTCTAGCTTTTAAGTTGCAAACATCAGCAACTAATACAAGTTTCATCTTTATTATTGTCTTCCTAGTTCTAAGTAACATCTATATGTTGTTTGTCTCAGTCTTCTAGTTCATGATGATAATCTCATTATGCTTGATATATGATTATTATAGGTATCATAGTAGCATGCATGCTTTGCCCTGCAGGATAGTGTGTATCGGCTTGACGCTTTTCTGTGCGTCTTGTGCCGAAAGTGTTTCCTGCTATATTGATCTGAGGAAAGTGGGCAGTTGGGTTAAGCTTTTATGCTTTCTTCAACAATCATTTTCCTCTCATCTATCCCTCTATGTTTGTATATCATGCCATCATGTCTGTTTTGGTGGTCTGAAAATTGTATTCTTGTATTATTTTGCTTTGGTAGTTTTTGTGCAGATGCATGCTAGTTTGTAGACCGTAGGACCCAATATATGTTTTGCTTTTGCATCGATTTTACATTTTGTAGCTTTTGGTCTTGAACTCTTGATACCCTGCAGGATAGTGTGTATCGGCCTAATGCTTTAATGCTATGCATTTTTTGCCGAAAGTGTTTCCTGCTATATCGATTAGAGGAAAGTGGGCAGTTGGGTTAAGCTTATCTCTGCTTTCTCCAACAATCATTTTCCCCTCATTAGACCTGGAACAGTTTTTTTATAATCTTATGCTACTTGACATGTAAAGCTTTCTCGACTTTGGTTGTCTAGAACTTCTTGCATGCAGGACTAGTGTAAATGGAGCTGCACTTGCATTTTCATTGTACATGCTGCTAAAACTTATTTCCTGCTAAACCAATTTTGTGAAAAATGGGCAGTTGAGTTAGGCCAATTTATCCATGGTTTCCTCAACAATCATTTTTCCCACATGTCAGAATTGATCTTGAGCCTTTTTCCTTTTGTTGCATCTCATTCCTTCTAAACAGCAGGATTTTTGTATCGGCAGCATGCTTTCAATCTGTGCTTTGCTACCGAGCGGTCCTGCGAAATTTATCTTATGGAGGATGGATGTCCTGTAGCGTTATCCCCTTTTTCGTGGTATGCAAAATCCATCCTTCGTATATTGCAAAGCTATCCAATTCTTTGGTTATTTGCCTGCGTTGTGCTTTGTTTGGTTTTGTTGTGTTTTTTATTTAAACTGTAGTCATGTGCATAAGTAGCGTGCACTATTCAAACGTGATGCGGAGATCACGCATCTATTGTTTCAACGGTGATTGTGCGTCATTTGTGATGAGGGGATGGTTTCGTTACATCGTTGCTGACGAGTGATTAGACACGTGCTATTGTTTCCCTCAATAATGAATGTAAGATGGATATTAAGTATGAAAATAAATTACTGTATTCTGGCTCGTCTGTTTTACTCTTACTGTGTTACATTTCCACCAACATTTCAATCAACGTGACCTTGTTAAGCGGCAATACGATGAAGTACGTGACCTAAGCTCGTCTTAATGACTCGGCTAACTCGGGGAATTGAAAACCAGACTGGCTGGATTTTTTTTTGGCTAAAATCACATGAATTTTTAGCCACCGGATTACGGACATCAATGGATGGGATTTGATGCAACTCGAGCAACGCCCGGCGGTACATTGCAATGTGGTGGTAGTATGATCTACCACCACAGATAACGCGCTAGACACTGCGACACCAGACACGGTTGGGAGAAATGGCCTGTGGTGATAGAAATCACGCGACAAACAAATAAAAAATCGAAATAAAAAATTAACGGTTTCCATGGCCATTTGTGCCTTTTGATGCCACACGACACGAACGACACGATGAGCGATATAAATACTAGGAAGGCCAGATCTCATTCAACAATTAAGGTAGCCCCGGCTGCAGCCTGCCCAGCCTACGGGCTAAATACAAGCATCTACTTAAAAACCAAATTAAGTTAGGAATACATTGCATAAGCAGTCTTACAGCCTAACAAAGTTAAAACACACACAATGTTACAAGTTACAACAGCCACTGCCATAGGATAATAACTTAAACAAAGTTAAAACATCCTCACAAAGTTACAGCCATTTGTTGCAACAAGAATAGCCGCCTCTGCTCTATTGCAGACTGCTTCCTACTAAACGGCGAGCCCAACCCAACCCAAACCCAAACCTTACCTTTGGGCTCGCCGTGAGCCAGAACTTACGACGGGCGCGCACGCTTGCCGTTGCCGCCGCCGCCGCCGCCGCCGTTGCTGTTGCTGCAGGAGGGGCACTTGTACTGCTTGATGTGCTCCGCCTTGGCCGGGGTGATCTTGACGCACTTGCCGTGGAACCACTTCTCGCAGATGTCGCAGCAGATCCAGAACTCGTCGGCGCCGTAGCTCTCCCCGCACGCGCCGCACAGCGTCTCCCCGTGCTCCTCCTCCCTGCCGCCACCGCCGCCGCCACCTTCCTCGTCGTCTGGGCCTCCTTCCTCCTCGCGGTCTTCGTTCTTCGGCTGGGGCTGGGGCTTTGGGTGCTTTGCCCGAGGCTCAGAAGATTTCTGCTTTCAAGAGCGCATCTGATTGAGCTAAATGCTGTACTATATTTTAGTGACAAATAATAGACTGATTATATAGTTCAAGTGGTTAAAACAGCATTTAAACATGTGTGAAAAGGATTGGTTGTGTGTGAGGGAAAACATACCGTTTTATTGCTGGATTTGGATTTACTATTGCTGTGGTTATTAGCACTCGGTGGCTTGGCTTTACTCTTCCCACTAACAACTTCAAAAATCGTGGGAAGATCATTAATCATACTAAACAGGCGCTTCCTGCGTAACAAAGGCCGAGTTTCAGTATTCAGTAACACATAAGGTTAAGCATTGGTGAAAATATCCAAGAACATCATTTCTCATGAAATCATGAGCATGCCAGAAACATTAACTACATAAACATCTGCAGCATACCTATCAATACGTAAACTCTCCAAGGCACTAACATCAAAAAGAGTCAGAAATTTACCAACTAGAAAATATTTATTAAACTGACACTATTGACCAAGCAGATCAGCTGATTCCCTTCGGTAACCATACCACTTGCAAAACATGACCAAAAATTGCAGAAAAACATAAAGCAATATATACCTTTTGCTAGTACCACTATGCCATGTTAAAATGTTACAAGACTATTCTTTAGTTATCTAATGGAACACTGTTTTTGCGAGCCAAATGATTCCCAGCAGATGGACACCTACCCATTCTGCGTTTTTTTTAAGAATCACTGCTGCTGGTATACGATCTTTAATCCTAAAACTGAGTCCAGCTGTTTCTGGCTTATCCACGTGTTATCAATGCAATATTGTACAGAGTAGGAACCAAACAAATCAAAGTCAAATAAACACCATAACTACTAACTAGGTAAGAAAAGAGGTAGATGTAACAGGAAGTAAACCTGTCATTTTTATCAAATCCAAATCGAGCGCCGAAGTAAAATGCAACAGAAAGTAGCCATGCGTCACCGTGTACTGCAACCATGGAAAGCCAATCTTTTTCCTGCATTCCATCTCGTGCAAAGTTAATGCCCAATGCTGGCTCTGGGAGCTCGGGTGGCACCTCTTCCGCAGGCAAATTTACTTCCCAATGCTCATTGGGAAACCCATAAAGGCATAAATTTTCTTTTTCTGCAGAGATAACACGTGGTCATAACGGGTTCGACAAACGTATTGATCAACTTTGTGAGTGCTCAAATATTTGTTCAGTAAAGGTGTAATAGGAGAAAATGATGCTCACTAGTCAGAATATGAGTATGAATTAACTAAAATAAACTGAAATGTGTATCTCATCTTGTTCAAATAAGGTCATACCTACAAGGTAGCCTTCAAAGTATATAATAAAAAAACTCCCAAGGTGATAATTTTCACTTTCTTTAGATAACGGAAATGGTTTGCATTCCCTACCTCTGCTTTATGCATAAGAGAGAAGTATGGGCTTGCAAAACAATAAGTTAACTAAGGCTCTAATCGCCAGCGAACTCAAAAGAGAGATGAGAAGAGTATCGAGTTTAAGGAATTCGCTACAATTTACTATGCAAAAACATGTAGATCTTAGGAAGAGAAGTTTAACACATTCGTTAAAAAAAGGCCCTAAATTGTCAAAGAATTTAGTCCACTAAAAAGGGAATAGCCGCAAGTGGAAATCACTTGTCAATGAAACTCTTTTACCACTCCTTCTCAAAATAAACATGGTTCATGGTTACCAAAATTATTGTTTCACTACACCATTTTTATGAGAATGGACTCTTCAATACAAGATCCTAGTTGCTAAGGCCGCGTTTAGATCCAAAAAATTTTGGGTCAAAAATATCACATCAATGTTTGGACACATTTAACGTATTACTGTTTTGTTATTAGTCTACATTTGATTCGTCAAATGTATATCCAAACATTGATACGACATTTTTGACCCAAAATTTTTTGAGATCTAAACACAGCCTAAACCAAAAGCTCCAACCAGTGTTTCCAATTTGCCAGCTCATGGACATTGGAACAGAGGTAATAGTCTGATGTAATTCACCAAATAAAGTTCAAACCCACACTAGGACAACTTTCATTATTTGGGAACGACTGAGGATCTTCACTGCATAATGACCTCCCCTGGCCTCCTCCACGTTCCACAGTAAGGTGTTCAGACTTGAAAGCATTGATGAGTCTTACATGCTTCAATAGAGCAAGCAGTACAGTGTGCAGAGAAAGACAGAGAGAGAGTGATGGACTGGATGGTGTAATGTTGTCAGCAACACAATAGTTCAACAGAGGCTAAATTGAAGATTGGATGGGTGATGCTACTGGTTATAGGATCAAAATGTTGGGTCTTCTTGTGGTATCAAAATCAATGACACCACACCACCATCCACTGGATCCCCACAGCACAGCAGCACCGCTCTTTGCTGTATGCAACAGTGAGGCTGTCTGTGCCCATGTTTATCCAGGAACGAATGGAATCACAACCCACTGATCACAGCACAACTGCCACTTGTTTACTGCTGTACGAACAAATCTAATACTAAAAATGATCTGTCCCTAAATTTAGAGTAGATCATTTACAGTACAGATTTGTTTATTTTGGAACGAAGAGAGAACACACAGCAAGGTTGACCTCCTCCTACAATTATAGACTTGTGACATGTCCTCCCAACAAGCCAGAAACCACATCACCCACATTATTAAGCCACAAGAATCAAACCCCAACTACCAAGCAGGACCCCGCTAATGCTGCTGAACCCAACAACCCAAACTCAAATGTAGCAACTAGCAAAGCAGCCTCCACGGATGTGGCGCCTTCCAGGCCAGTAATTCTACAGCTTCCCTTCCCCCCCTCTCACTGCCAACTGCCAAGCAGCCCAAGCTATTAGTCCACTGACACCTGCTACTCCTAGCTTACTACTCCTAGGTGTGAACTGTGAACTGTGAAAGTGTGAAGTGAAGGTCACAGTGTCACTAGCCCTCCAATTTCTGTAAGCCACTTGGGATAGTCGATTAGGTTAATCTGAACCGTCCATTACTCACTAAACCCCACGATTAGGGCATGTGATTCGAATTCTGACTTCTGATACCCCCAAGCACGACGCGGATATTTTTAACTACTAGTCGTGTATTGGTGCGCTCGTGTAATTCAAATCGCCGGATTCAAAAATAAACCGAGATTTGAGCTGAATTCTACTAAAGCGAAAAAATCAACAGCAAGCTAAGCGAATCCCTGAACGAAAACAACGCATTTTTCCTGCAGAAATTCCAAGCCACAAAACAGCTAAACCTGAGATTCGAAGTACATCGAAAGAGACATTCGAGGCGGGAAATTCCACTCACCCGGGTCGCATTGCCGGAAGAAATCCTCCACATCTGCAGATAAAATCAAACCAAACCAGTCAGCAAACCATCCGAGAGCACCAAAAAAACCCAAAAAACTCCCCACGAACGGGCAAAAAAAAAACCCAGCAAACCGCATCTGGAAACCACCGGTCTCCGTCTCCATCTCCGGCTGCGGTTGGAGAGAAGCCCTACCTGTGGTGAGCGCGCGGACGAGGCCGGCGCGGCGGCCCTTGAAGTCGCGGAAGACCTCCTCCACCGTGCGCGGGTTGTACTGCGCGTCCATTTTTTTTCCTCTTCGTCGGCGTCGGAGGAGATGGGTTGTGTTGTGGTGCGCCGCGTTCGTTTTATTGTGACATTTTTTTTTATTTTGGGTATCTTTTGGAGGGGGAAGGGTTTAAAAGAGGACTGGAGGAGAAGGGGCGGACGCGAGGGGAGGGGAAGGCGACTTAAGTGGTTGGATTGGAGAGACCGGGGAGCGTGTCCGCGTCCGCGCTGGTGGCCACTTGGTGGGCCCCGGCCCATCACGACGAAATTTCTTTCAATCGCTCAGATTAGGCTCTACGTTTAGGCTTAGCCTAGGCGCATTTTTTTTTTCTCCTCCCTGATTTTACTGCCTGGTGGGGCCCACTGGTCAGCCCGACACAGTGAGGAGACGGGGTTTAAGGCCTGGTCTTTTTTTGTTTTGTGATTTTCGAAACATAGGAGTAGAATGAAATTAGAAATTCGACAAATACACGTCCTCTACATCCAAAGGAACATGAAAAACGTATGGTTAGAATGCCTGTCTTTTAGATGGATGAATGTTCTAATATAGTCGTTTGGATGATATGTAAAGGAAGGAATTACAGAGGCTAGAGAAAACCACAAGGTGAGGTCTTATGTTTTTCCTCCGAAATTCCATAGGGTTTCAAAGGGATTTCGAGGCACAGTCATTTGTTTTATATGACCTCATAGCAATTCTTTCCCCGAAGGATTCACATCCTAACAAAAATCCTCCCCAACTATATGCTTGTTACTCCCCTCCCTCCGCTCAACAACCGTATAACCATTTTTAGAATAGTGGCAAGTCAGTCATTTTTAATTTAACTATAATAACAAAAAAAAAGATCAATCACGTAATAATGTTGTTGCTAGATTGAGCAAACCATTGTAATATGCAACTCCTATTATTTAAAAAATAGCTTATTTTTCAATATTAACAAAGCCAGTTCCTACTAATGGAATTTATAAGCTATTGTTACAAAAATTCCAGGTTTTAAGCAAAACGTGACAATGATATAAATTATCCTTTTTACAGGAACAATTTGTAATTTCATATACTATGCACCAGATTACGCAACAAGTCGATAAGGTCGCGTAATGCTAAAATTGATGTCTTCCAAACATCAAAACATGGCCTGAAAGTTCGTCTTGCATAGAGATCCTCCTTTTCTTGAGAATGCTTCATTTTCGTCACATGGGATTGCTACATTTTGGTATAACATGCAAAAGACGCAAGAACCACATCTATAACACCAATAATCAAAATAACAAAAATCATGGCTGAACTGGAGCTTAAAACCTACGTGTTGTGCTGTTATACAACAAGGCCAGATTCTGACATACGTTAATGCCAGCTACAGCATATCTGTATAAACTATAATAAAGCCAACATAACACATTAAATCAAGGATAAATTAAATCATCAGTTTAAGGCCATGTCTTCACAGAACATATCATGCCAGGGACAAATGTAGCGCTGTAGAAGCAGAGCAACCTCAAAGATATTCACAACTTCGTCTTCTTCAGGTAGAACGGAACAGAACAATTGCCTGAATTTAATTGTTTTGCAGTGAGCTTAAGTTCATCAGGATTTAAATTTTGCATCACATCAGAAAACTGGAGCTTGGAAAAATGAAGCCCGCTCCAGATGTTCTGGTCATTCCTCAGCTTCATCTAGAAGAGATTAAATAATACATGGAGATTAAATTTATCAAAACAAACCAATTACGCAAGCAGTCTGCAGCATAAATAATGTGGTTCCAAGATTTGAAGACGAATAAACTATTTGCTAGTGTTCACGTCTGACATTAACACTGGTAAAACTGAACACACTGATATCCCTATATCTTGCACAGCAATACAAAACTAACCCACAGTCACTGATCATCACATAAAGATTCTTTCAAGCAAGTAGATACTAAAATCCCTTCAGATGGGCAGATAAAATTGTCAATCCAAAACAGTGTGATCCCATAATCCAAACAGCTGAATTCAAGTCCAATCACCCAATGCGCATAAAGCACGGGAAATGGCAAGCAAACAACATAAATAAGCTTAGCTGATTCGATAGTATCCAAAAGAAATGCATTCAATTTATTTAAGAAAAGTATAAATGTCAATATCTGAAAACTCCACTGCAGTAAACACAACAGAGAACTTTGGGATGAACTAATCCCCATCCATAAACTATAATGCAAGAGGAAAACATGATAACAGAATAGAACCTTTTAATAGACAAGACAGGGAATTACCATCATCAGCAATTTCACTTTTGCAGCTGGCGTCACAACTCTGTACTTCTGGAGCATATTGTTCCAAAAACAATTGGATGGTCCTCCAGTAACGGTCTCCCCCAGAATTCCAGGTATCCATATGCATGCCACTGGGAAAATCAACAAATCTACAATTCTTGTTATGCTCAGTAGCTTTCTCATATAGCAACCTCATGTGTGAAGGAGGAACTAGTTCATCTTGCAATCCAGAAAGGAAAAGAATGGGTTGTTTGACCTGAGATGAAAAGGTCAAGCAAGCATGAGACAGGCACACATAAAATCAGGAAACAAATAACACTCAGCATCATGTCTCAGTAAAATAACCAAAAAGAGGAAAGGGCACTTTCAAAGATCTGCAGAGTGGTCGAAAAAATATAAACAAGAAATTGGGTTAAATTTCAAATATCCATGCCAAAACTGCAAACTTGATATACTTCTCTCAAGATGATTTGGAACCTACAATTTGATTTTCCAAAATAAAGAAAGAAAAAGATGATAATGCTCTAATCAAAACATGAAATGATATATCTGGATGTCGATACAACCACCCACAGCTCACCTCTGGAATGATATCAAGTGTACTCCATGGGGAGCGAACAACACAGTTTAGAAGCTTTGGACCTTTTGAAGAACTGCCACCTATGAACCATCGTAAGAAGGGCAGCATGATACCAGCCATATCCAATATTGATGTAAAAGTGTTTTCCAGTATTAGAGCAGACACCTGCAACATATGGCAATAGATATCATGACTTTACTTGATTTCACAAGTCAAAATTTAACACATTTTTATTCAGATTCAGTTCAAGAAAACTCTCCTCCAAACACCCTTAATGGACAAGAGAGAATTAGGAATTGTTTTAAGGTATCCTAATACCCAATTGTAGCCAAACTAGTGGTAATAGGTCTTGGATATACTTTTTTTTTTCTGACGTGTGATTCTGTTCCAAGTCCCAAACCCACCTTATTACACATTCTGCAGTCAAACATGGGTGCCATCACATGATCATTATAATCAAGATTGTGCATTGCAGTCATAAGCTGGCTGCTAGCACTTGGAAAGAAGGGCCATTTTGTTGCAACAACTGATTTATGATGAATAGTAACGTTAGTATGGCTATATGTCACAGTGCCCCATGCAGTTGATGCTAACATTACTATTCATCATAGATCAGCTCACCTTTTCCCTTCAATCTTTCATGTTCACATTAAAACATTTTATGATTTAATTAAGATGGCAGATTGCACATAAAATCTGGGCTCGTTTTGTGAACCTGTGTTGGGAGAAGCTATCCTGAACTTCACTCTTCCACAACAAACAAGTACTTCAAATTTCTCCCTAGAGTAGTTATTTTAATAATAATCCGTAATTCAAACACCCATGCCTGTAGGCTTGATGAATCTCTCAGCTGCTCACATAATGTGGCATGACAGGTTATTAATCCATTTTAGTCTGTTCTGGCAAAATTAATCACCACCAGGAAAGCCCATCTACATCATGACTACAAGAAACATCTGTCCCTAATTCATGTGCATGTTGATACATAATTTAGGAATAAGATTGAGATGCAGAGAAATGAAGATAGAGTGCCGTGAAAGAATAATAGTGCCATCCATCCAAAAGAGAGAACATAGGAGCCTCTCTAACTTTTATGTAGAAAGTAAACACATTTAACCATCATGAGTACCTTTCCAGGATTATTTTTGGCAAGCACGGCTCCAACAGCACCTCCTAACGATCTCCCAAAAACAACTATCCTGGATGTGTCAATATCCTTCCTCTGAACTAGATGATTAAGTGCAGCCTATCAATCAAGAAAACAGCAAGTGAGTAGAAAAAACCAGAAAATTAAGCAGCAAACCGAGTGGAGGAATCAGCAAACCTGTGCATCATCTGTGATGCCTTTCTGAGAAGGATAACCATCACTCTCACCATACCTACAAATACATTTCAAGAAATAGATAAATAGAAGAAGCATGTCCGACCCACACGGTATGGAGAGATTAGAGCAAGAATGAAACATAGATAAGAGAAGTAGTTTATGCTGTTGAGAACCATACCCTCTGTAAGAAAGCATAAAGACATTGCACTGTAGCCGTTGCATCATTAATCGAACAAAGTCCAAACGATGTGCAATATCTATTAAGAGTTAAATGTATTCAAAATGATATAACTCCAGAATATATAAGCCTATAAAATGAGATATAACTTTCTATGTCCATATAGAACAAATTCAGGATACTGCCAGCATTTTCTTGGAAGAATAGAATAGTTGGACCTGCATTAAAAAAAACACATTATCAAGCAAGCAAAAAATTATGCAAAGTTTTGAACTATTGGAGAAAGAGGAGAATAGTGTGTAAGCATATATAAATAGACACAGTATCAGGTACGTGTTATCAAAGTAACGCTGGATATTGGGGAGGATGGTTGCACAGTACAGCTAAAATCCTTATCCAAATGCTCACTAAAATCTTTTCAATGTCAAGCATCAAAAAATTTTAATTAGAAGTTTAGAACAAACAATATAATTAATTGTCTTGCTACCTCACACAATAACTTTACACCAGCACATGGTGTGGTCAACCAAACAAAATAGAACACGAACTGCACAACTCATTAGATGCATATAGATACCTCTACCTAGAATTTAACCATGCCACTAGACAGCTAGCATTTACGGCTACATACATGTACACATCACAATGATCGATATGATGAATAATTATAACATGAATATGTGTAAACAATATTTTTAAAGCCTGTGGGTGTTGGCCTAAGGAGTCAACTACTGAGGTCAATTGATCAGGATAAGCTAAGCTTCAGTAGTGTGGCGCATTTCATGGGACCAAAAGGTAAAGGTTCTGATGTGTATTTTGGACATACATATAGCATTTTCCATATTTTTCTTGTCCACAAGTTACCACCAATATATTTTTGCACTTCTGCCTGCTTCAACCAACTCTACTCGCATGAATGATTTAGGTAGCCATGCATATCATCATCCATCGTTAGAAAGCTATTAACGCGTACATTCTAAACTACATGCTTCCAAAATTTAAGTTAATAAAACCAAACCATATGGTGCAATGTTATTCGTAATGACTTAGAATGACAAGGAAACAACAAAGCACAATCAAATCTAAAGCATGCAATATTCAGACTATGAAAGTTTAAACCTATGCATATTGAACATTTAGTGGTACTTGCACATAGAGGTATAAAACCAATAGAACAATAGAAAAATCGTAATCCTAATACTGTAAGGGCCACCATATCCCATCACATACAACAAAGAGTAACCAACAAAATCAACTGGCACTCAACCACATAATAAATCAGTCAATCAGTTAATATACTGTGCAAGAGAGACCTGTGTAACCAAACAAAGAAACCCTAGAAAATCAGTACTAAAGAATCTTCGTGACCATAGGAAGTAACTAAATCATCTCTACAAAATTCATCACAATTAAGACTTTTTTTTATTCCATAGTGATACCCCGCCCCAATTCCTAATTTCCTACCGAGATCCAGCAACCCAATCGCGATCGAGCAAGCTAAGAGATGAAGCGACGCTGCTACATCTAGCCACTCAAATCGGATCAAAACGAGGGGCCTTGGAACCAAACCCCACAGAGATCCACCAACGGAGACCCAACAAAGCAGACAGATAGACAGACACACCACCAAGCACCGCACTGTACATGGGGGATGGAATTGGAAACCAACAAGGCAGGAGAGGTGGTGACAGCGCTTGCCTCGGCAGGAGGGCGAGTGGCGGATGAACCAGGAGTGGAGGCGGACGCCGTCGGCGGCGCGGAGCCAGACGTCCTCGTAGATGAGGCGGAGGCGGTCGGGCGTGATGGGGTACGCGCGCGCGATCCCGGGGAGCACGGGCACGTACACGAGCCGCTCCTGCAGCGCCACGAGCGCCGCGAGGCCCACCACCGCCATACCCCCCGCGCCGTACGCCAGCGCCTTCAGCCACCCCACCATCGCCCACGCTGCCGTCGTCGCCGTCGCTCGCCGGTGGTGGGAGGCGCTTTCCGTCGAACAGGTGGTGTGCGCGGCGGCGGCGGCGACGGGGGACGAGACGAGACGACGATACGAGATGCTTGGCTTGTGTACTGAACGGAAACTCCCAGAGTCCGACTCGTCGTGCTCGGTCGGGTTTTGTTGGGTTTAGTCCAAATGCACGTGTACCGGGTCCGGTTCGAGCTAGAGCCTAGCCTAGAGATCGAGTTTAGCGTCCGTGTGAAGTCGGTGTGTGTGTGAGCTTGTGCTGTTTGTGTATGAGTACAAAGTGTTCATAAAAATACTTTTCGCAAAACCGAAAATAATTTTAAAAAACTGCCATGGAATTAAATCAGAGCATCACATATTTATACACAGGGTATCACAAATATAAATTTTAGCCTCTAATTTATCATGAGACTATGGATTTAAAACGATTATAATTGCAGTTTTGTCTATTGTTTTGGATGGAGTTATAACCCTCGAGATTTTCTGTTATAAAATTGCAAAATATTTTGTAGTTTTGTGACTAAATGTTTAAACTTATAGTCTCATGATAAATTTAATGCAATAATTGAGGCTCTTATCGTTTTCCTTTTGCTTATCTCCACAACCTAAATTTAAATTTTCAATCTTAGTTTTGAAATTGATTTTGAGGGTTTTTTCATCGTAATCTCTTTTTAGATTTCTAATATCGAATAATATAGATGTAAAAGTTTTATCCACAAATAATTTTTATTTGCTTCTTTCATGTGTCAACCGCTTATTTGAAAAGCGGAACGATCACAACCTAAGTTGTTTTGTGACGCAGGTTTATATATGTGTAATACTTCTATTACAACAAGACTGTTCGTGGTTTTTGCAAGTATTTTAGGGTTAAGGGACAGTGTGCTTAAGCTAACGATTAGTATTAGAGTGGTAGTTTTCGATCTGTATCATGCTTTTATTGTACTTTTTGAAGTTGTACTTTTTTCTTTGGTATGGTGCAAAAATAAGCTTTGATCATTCATATCCCTCCTGATGTATTGTTGGTAACAACGAAATCATCAGTTTCATATAAATTTGCATGTTAGTGTTGGACGAGATGTATTAAAAAGAACATAAAGTTTCAATCTTTAAATACCCTTGTGTCTCATAAAAGTCAATATAGTTGAAAATGAAACATTAAACTACAATATAGATACTACCCTCTGTTTTACATTGTAAGGACACCCGCATCTAATATAGATACTACTCTCTGTTTTACATTGTAAGGACACCCGCAATAGATGTAGTTTGTAGGTAGTCTCTCTGTAAGGTTCCATGTAGGAAATAGGAAAGAGAAAGAAGGAATGAGAGGAAATTGCCGCTACGTCTGGCGAGGGGCGCGTGCTCTCCCGTGCTGAGCTGGCCCCACCATTCCCACTTTCCCCAAAATTCTCTCTCCGGATCCACCACGCCCGAACGCACGGCGGACTTTGCCGGCATCGCCGCCCTCCACTCCGGCGAGCACAGTCCCCGGCGGGTGAGGGAGCGGGTGGAGATCCAGGCCGCCGACTGCCTCTTCTCCTCGTCGCCCCTTCCTCTCTCCCCTTCCGCATCAGGCAGGCGGCAGAGGGATCTGCTCCGTCAGGTGCCGGCGCGGGGGAGCGGCGGCAGCGGGATCTGCTCCGTCAGGTGCCGGCGCGGGGGAGCGGCGGCGACAGGATCTGCTCCGTCAGGTGCCGGCGCGGGGGAGCGGCGGCGGCGGGATCTGCTTCGTCGGGCCGCCGGCGCAGGGCATCTTCCTCTCTCCCCTTCCTCTCTCTCGCTGACGGCGCGGGGCAGCGGCGCCGCCCGGTGAGCGTGGGCGCGGGGCCGCCTCTGGATCTGGCCTCCAGCAGTCGCCGGCGCGAGGAGCGGAGAGGCGGTCCCGCGCTGGACGGTGGCAAGGTGCATGCGGAGGCGGATGCCTGGCCGGCGGCTCAATGGGAGACGGGCCGGAGTGTGCCGCTGGCTTGGGGAGAGGTGGTGAAGGCGGCGACGGCATGCGGTGGAAGGCGGTGGCGCGGCGGCGGACCTGCGGCGTGGAGGCGCAGAGGAGGAGGATGGAGAAGAATGGCGACGGCGTCGGTGTCAGCCAGGCGGCGGCGCGGCTCGCTGCCGACAACGCAATGGCGTGGGATAGAAAGGAATAGGAAGGGGATAAAGTTAAAGCACGGGACCCACATAAATTAATTACATAGTAGGATTGTTGGACAGATGATAGACTATATCCTACGTAGCTATTGTTATAGAGGGCATCTTACTATAACTATTACGGGTGTTTAAGACGCCCTACTATAGAGGTAGAACGTCTTACAATCTGAAACGGAGTGAGTAGATTAGAAAGAAATGATGGGTGGACTCTTCACAATATATCATCTAGATCACTGTACTTTAAAATGGATCCATTCAAACTTGTTAAAGTGTCATCTCAATTTAAATTTTGGCATGTTTCTTTTGGGATCCTACATGATGTTGACGTTCATGTCGCCTCACTTCTCTCATGTCTCTCCTTCGGCAAGCGACGATAGGGTGGTGGTGGTGCAGATTATCCCTACGACAACATAGATCAACATAGATGACCAAAAACACCTAGAACTACGTCAAGAGGAAAGAAAGGATATAGAAGAGGGAAGGCAACTGCCATATAGGATTCCAGTAGAATATGCTGGTTTTGGACACGGAAGACACACTTTAACATCTGAATTTGCATTTTCAAATTACAGAGATCTAGAACACACAAAGCGACAAGGATGTGGCATAACTTTTATATTTCATATATTTCTATGTGTTTCAGTTTTCTATGGTATTTCCTTTAAAAAGGACTAAGTGGTTGGCTATACAGAAAAAAACGCACTTCTATTGAGGCATGTTCTGCCCTAAACTGTTTTAGAATATTATTTGTTTCATAGGCAATGAAAAAATACATACTTTTTGTCAATGGCATCTTTATAACATAATTACACATTATACTTTTAAAATATGTTACATATACATGCTTACAAGTACAATAAAAACACATGTTATATATGCATGTTGACTATTCTCTCCGTCCAAAAATGTAAGCATTTGGGGTTGAATGTGATTGATTATAGTACAGCGAATCTAGACAGGCTGTATGTCCAGATTTGTTATACTAGAATCAGTCACATCTAATCTCAAATGCTTACTACCTCCGTTCCATAATATAGTAACCTAGGAGGAGATGTGACCCCTTCTAGGACAATATATCTAGACATGTTTCTTACCTAGATACATTATCCTAGGAGGGGTCAAATCCCCTCATAGTTTGCTATATTTTGAGATGGAGGGAGTACATTTTTGGATAGAGTGAGTAGTAAAAATAAATACATAAACACTTGCATCATGATTTGCATCATGATTTGTAAATCATTAGCACGCTTGCACTGTTGTTTTTCTAATGTTGAGACTATCATTCAGTGAACTTTGTTTAACACCGAATCAGTGTTGAGTGAAAAGGTTGTTGCTAAATGCCCCATCACTTCTCATTTCTGGATAAAATGAGAAAAAAACTGAATGAGATGATTGATGAGTCAAGTAGTCTTTT
>CM002485.1:18611273-18650144 GCA_000325765.3 Leersia perrieri | reverse complement strand
TACATATATACATATATACATATATACATATATACATATATACATATATACATATATATATATATATATACATATATATATATATATTCTGCACAAAATTTTAATCCTAAAAATGCTTATAAGTTGAAATGGAGACAACAGAAGTTAACTCAAATGACAATAAGCTATGAGGATTCCTAATTTCTTTGTTGAAATATATGACAAGATATAGCGTGATGGGTATTTAAGTGATGCCATGAATAAGTGTAATGTGCAACAATAAAAAAAGGATAAATCATTTTGTAAAAGGAGGAGCTACAAAAGATGCTGAGATTGATTAAGTAAGCAAACTTTTGGCCCCTTCTGCTTCTGCACATGGAAAAAAGAAAGCAAAAGGAAATTCTCCCTTTTGTGCTTTCAAGTTGGCATAGTATCACTCTTGGTTAGGCTAGGTAATTAGCGCTTGCTAATCAAATTGAATGGTTTCAGAGAAAGGCCTATGAGTTTTACCGGTTAGCAGCACAAGTTATGAACTAGCAGTTTTTGGGTTTGAACCTATCCTCCCTCTTAACATCATCAATAAAATCCTTCTTTTTCATATCCGACTTCTTTCAATAGGATGGTTATATTACTAAATCATAGACCATAACATTGTTAATTCTTTCCACGTGAAGATGTTAGACAGAGTACATAGTGAGTTAGTGGGCTACTTTGGAACCTATGAATTTCACAAGAATCTCAGTTCTTTTTCTTACGGGGAACAACAAACCCAGTTCAATTGTCGTGAACAACAGCAATACACCTAACAAAAAAATATAGTGATATAGTTGTGAAGAATATTGTGAAATATATACATCACCGTGTTAACAATAGAGTTGTTGCATTGTAGTTTTTGTTCACATGTTTTCAATAACAAGATATAGAGTGATCAGCCAAAGCCTTACCTCACTGGCTTCACTGGCTGCAGGAAGCATGCAAGGCGCCATGGCAGAATAGACCTCCAGGGGAAAATCCCGTCTAGAGAAGCATTTAGATATAAGGTGGAGGTGGGTCGTACATGTCAGCCAAATAAACAATAACTAGTCATCCTCACCACCATTACATGTGGCAGCAGAGCACAATGAGGTGTTGGTTGCTCTCATAATGAAACCAAAACTCATGACCGTTTAATCATCTGCGTGAGGCCAGCCAATTTTTTTATTATTATTCTGAAGTTCCATCTCCCCTTTGGAGAGAGAAACTAAATTCTTCTAGACACACATGGAATGGTACATCAAACTGATGCCAATGGAAAAACAAATGCAATTATTAATGTCGAGATAATATAGTTGTAAATATGTGTCAAAAAAGTTTTATAGAGTAATTATTTTTGTATTTACGAGTATACAGTTGAAAAATAACAAATGGATAAGTTAACAACATGTTTGGTTTTGCAGGTGCATGACCTCCGTATGGGCTAGTCCAAAATACGATACGGATTGTTGCATGCGATTTTCTTTAAACCAATCAACTCTTTCTTTTAGGCTTTATGGGCCAGTCCAAAATACGATTCGGATTGTCGCATGCGATTTTCTTTAAACCAATCCACTCTTTCTTTTAGGCTTTATGGAGACGCTACAAGACACGGCCATATGACGAACTACATGGTTCCATGATGCAAAACAAGCAACATTCCTTGAATCGGATCGTCTAAGGGCGACCACGTGGCTTGAACCACATTGGTCGTAATGGCGTAGCACATATACCAAATTTCAAGAAGATTGACATGAGTAACCTTGATTTCTTAAAATAAAGTTTTGACCTTATGTAATAAGCGGACTTTACGTGTCATGTGCAAGCACTATTGCAAAGCAGAGAAAAGAACAATCAAAAATTCACATGTAGATCCACAGGTGGATGTTTAAAAAACAATCGAATATTATAGGCACAAATATATTTACTTAGAAAAGTCAACTCAACGAAAGAATTCGACATTGCGACATAAAGCCTGAAGTCTTGCCCAAACAGAAAAAATATTTTGCCATATATGTCTTATGTTTTTAAACACATTTATGTTATGAATAGTACATTCAACAAAATTATTATTGTTTCTACTCTGTTACTCCCCACCTCCCAAAACATAGATCAAAGTGTGTTTCAAAATATAGTTATTTTTATATATACTCATTTGATTTTGAGAATAATTATTGTAATGTTTTCACTCTATTATTTGATTTTGGAAAATTATTGTAATGTTTTTTATTCTATTGTTTGATTTTAGCCTTCTAGAATCTTCAACCTTAGCAAAACGGCGGGTGCTGTTCATGACCAGAATTATAGACATTTGGTTATCTGACTCTTCAGACGGCGTGATCATCCGATTCTTGGTGCACCTATCAATTCTCTTCGAAGTGGTGACGTGTGAGCGTGGAAAGAAAGGCCAAACGTTTTTCTTTTCCTTATTTTAGTACTGAAACAATAAGAAAAACTCCGTAGAAGTTTATATAGAAGGTCGCATATTTGGCAGCAAAAAAGAGAGCACAGTCCTCTCCTCTCCCCCCGTGCTCCCCATTTCTGCTTCTTCGCCCACAAATTTCTCTCGAGTCTCGAGAAGGATTCGCCGGAGAGGAGACAGGAAGTGAGGAGCTCGAAGCGGGGGATTGGAGAGAGAGGTACATCTATCTTCTGCTGCTATCATGCTCGGATGCTCCCTCCTATGAGAAATCCCCAAATTGTGTTCTTGCATGCGCCGTCCTGACACAGAGCTGTCCCTTCAGTTTTCCTTTCCTGGAGTAGATTCTTGGTTCTTGATTTGGACATGCTGTATTTGGCGGCTCGTTTGGTTCAGTTATTTGATTCCCGTGGTTTTCTCCTCCTTTTTTTTTTCTTGTTCCACTTCCACCTCGGAAATTCGGGTTCTGTATTAATCGGATTCTTTGCTGTGGTTGCGGAATTTTGGTTTATCTACCACGCTTGCTTCGTGTTTATGCTGTTTGGCATCGCAAGATGGGTGCTTTCGAGGAAGTCAAAAGTTCCCCTGTTGTTTGTTCGGCACTGTATATCAAATGCATTTGAGGGTGTTTTAGGCCGTGGATTTTGCGGGATTTGGTATTTTGAAGCTAAATTTTGTCTGAATTGTGACGATTTCTAGTGACCGGTCCGATAAACTTGTGAATGTGTGGACTTCATGCCATATGATTGATTTAATACTGGTTTAGCTTTGTAATCATTGTTCTACCCTGGATTTTGCGGGATTTGGTATCTTGAAGCTAAATGCATTGGAGTATTTAAGCTCATAAGGAACAGTCCACTAAAAGTACTGTAGGATTTCTCTATATGATCTGCATGCAGTAAATGTAAGCCTGAGACTGATGTAGGAGTAGACCACCTAAGGGACATTTTGTGCTTGTTCCTCTGGATCAGGTTGTTTCAAACTCAGAATTTTCTGTCGGTCTACTTGGGGCAGGATGCTGTATAGCGGTGCTCTTTGGCTTATTTTATTTCTTTTTATGATTCAGTTATTTGCATACTCTCTCTATCTTAAATATAAGCATTTCTTAAGTTTATAACGCGGATTAAAGATAAGGGTGGAATTAAACGATGGAATGTTGTGATTAGTTGAGATGAGAAAGTTGGTAGAGATATTAAATGTGTTTGTTGTGATTGGTTGATATTTGAGCGAGTAGGTGGAGAAGTAGCTATCCCCCGCTAGTGTAGTAATAATAAATCTCAACCGTTGATTTTATTGTCCATTTTCGTGAAATGCTTAAATACGGTGGTAGGGCAACTTAGTTTTTAACTAATCTTGTTTTCACGCCGCAAAATGATGAGTTTACCTATGCATTTACAACAAAGCCAAGTAATTTTTTCTTAAAATACCCATTTACTATCTTGAAGGCTGTCTGAGGTGTCAATTTGTTGGATTACTTAGAAGTCCACGAGGCAAAATGGTGCCTGGACCAAAGTGAGACCATCTCATAATGCTAATGCTTTTAAGAGAAATGGAAGAACAACGAGTCACTATGCCTGACTATGTAAGTAAGTAATAGTTGTTTATGGTGCAACCTGGGGGTTGCTGGCTTGCTATAACCATGAATAACAAAAATACCATTTAGCCTCTGCTTGTGTAGGATTTTTTCTCTGGAGGTTATCAGATGAAGCAGTTAGGTCATAAGATGCATGATCAAGATTCCTCATCAAGTGATTCTAGCCAGTCTCACCAGGAAGAATCTACCATGAATGACGGTAGTCCAAACGAGCTGCACGCCTCAACACAATCAGGTAATGCATGATCTTTAACAACATTGTCACAACAGTAATCCAAGCTTAGTATAGTTTTAAATTTTATTGCTCCAACACATTATTTTTTAATTATGTTTTTTAAAACACATTTTTGGGTGCTGCTTCTTGGTTTGCAATCATTTCTCTAGAGATTTAATTCGAAGTTGAATGTATTTATGATACCGTTAATGATTATTTGCAAGGTAACTATGCTATAGTACAAGTAATTTTATGGTAGTTATAAATTGTGACAAGGGCAACCTTTTTTGGGATTATGTGAACTCTTTATAAGTGCTTCCAAATGAAGCTCTTTTCGGAACAAGAGTATATTGGGTAATAGTTCATAGGTGTCAAAATACAAAACTATTCATTTGTTTTATATGTAATTCTCACATTATAAATTTTTCTTTATTGCTAATATTGTACTTTTCACCAACCTTGGACTCTTCTTTTGCAAATTCGTCAGTGTCACAGTTTTGAACTTTTGATGAGTGTTTTCTCTATTAATCTTTCCAGTGCCAAAGCCTCGTTTACAGTGTTTTTCTCTATTAATCAATCTGGTGCCCGACTTAACAGCTAGTTTGTCTCTTTGCCCCCTCAGACAATGATGATGGTCATCAGAAGCAAGATCAGGACAACATAAAGCCAGTATCGTCCGAGGGGAGTCCAGGAGCTTCTTTTCCGCCTCCAAAGCTCGACTATAGCCAGTCCTTTGTAAGTTCATGCAATTATGAGCATTGTTATCCTCTTTCAAATAATTATTACTTTGAATTGACCAGCTATATTGTGTTCTAGGCCTGTATTCCGTACACAGCTGATGCATATTACGGTGGGGTCTTTACTGGATATGCTTCACATGCAATTGTGAGTCCACCCTATCATTTCCATTTTAACATCACATTTTGTACTCCCTCTGTTTTTTTTATTTGATGTTGGTTAGCTCAAAAATGAGCTAACCAACGTCAAATATTGATGGATGGAGGGAGTACAATCTTTGACAGTTCAAGGTGATAAGATCAAACATTCCTTTTGATTCATTTACAATTTGAGTATTAGAGATCTTATTCATTCTAGTAATTTAGCATTTATTAAGGTATTTGATTAATTTGCAGTTTTATGAGTTCTAGAGATTTATTTACTCTGATAGTTTAGCACTTGTTGCATTTGAGGATTGCTCCGAAGCAACACAAAAATGTAAGGAAGTTGAGAAGTTCTTTGAAATAAAAGAGAATTTGCAGATGATTCATGCATCCGTTGAACTTTATTAATATTTTAAAAGCCAAACAAAAAAGTGAAAAAAAAACTACGGGGCTTTTAAATAAAGGAAGGAGATCACAGGTGATTCACACATCTTTTCTGGATTAAAGACCAATTCATCAATATAGTCTGGGCTTCGTACAAACCTTTTCTATAGCTTATCAGCTAAAGATGCCATGCAATCAATATTCTGTGGACTTAATTACACTTATTTCCTGTATATTCACATTTTTTTATTTCCTATGGCCCCACATTAATTATTTATCATTTTTGTATCACCTGTCAAGGTTTATCCCCAGCAGAATGGTACAACAAACTCCCGGGTGCCATTGCCTGTTGAGCCTGCAGCAGAAGAGCCAATATTTGTTAATGCAAAGCAGTACCATGCAATTCTTAGAAGGAGACAAATGCGAGCTAGGTTGGAGGCCCAAAATAAGCTAGTGAAAGGTCGGAAGGTAGGAGTGTTGGATTCCTTCCTGATACCTTTTCTTTTTTCTATAAAACTGTAAAAAGGGGTGCTTCTATTAGTACTTAATACTTCCCCAAATTTTCTTGGATACATGCTGACTGCTGCACGCCTGCACCCATACATATTTTGGCTACAAGTTCATATCCTGCCTTGGTAATTAGTTAGGGAGCTATCTGTGCTCGGAGTACATTCTAATGCTATTCATTGAACAAAATATCTTAACTCGAGTATATTTGAAATGCTATCCAGTGATCTTCAGGAGGCACTGAATATAATTTTTATGATCTGTGCAGCAACAAGCAAGCCATACTCATTAATCAAATGGGTGCACAACAATTTGGTTATTTTGCTATTACTATCTGATATTTCAAGCGTAGGCTATCACTCTGCAAATTCTTGTAGATCTTCTGTTCCTTTTTAATTTGAATATCATAGTATTCATTCATTAAGGCAAAAACCACCTGGGGCACACATTTTACCTGACAATTACCTGTTATAAGTTGACACATTTCACCTGTCTCAGCCATACCTTCATGAATCTCGGCACCGTCATGCCATGAAGCGAGCTCGTGGATCAGGAGGGCGGTTCCTCAACACGAAGCAGCTCGAGGAGCAGAAGCAGCAACAGGAGGAGGAGGCATCCGGTGGTGCAAGCGGCACAAAGGCCCCTGGCAATAGCAACACCGTTTGCGCACCTTCAGCATTTGCTCCCTCTGAAACTGCAAGTGTTTCAACCAGCAGAGAAATGCCTGGTAACCATGAGCAGAACCACTTCCCCTCAGCTGGCTTCCTTCCCACAATGAGCTTCAGGGCGCAAAATGGCGGAGATGGGAAGCTGGTCGCAAGCGCCATTCACCAGCGCGTTTCTATGATGAGGTGAGGTGAAGAGGGTGAAGTGGGTTCAGCTCAGCACCATCACTTTGGCTCCCTGCTGGTGGCAATTCATCCTTGGCTTATTAATACCTAATGGAAAATGTAGTTTGATAATAAATGGACCAAACATGTGTGTTTCCCTTTTAAGTTTCATGTAACTAAAAGCACGGCACTGTTCGACTGACTGTTGGTTCTGTTTATGTACCTGTTGTATCTAATAGACTAATACTGAACTCTAAGGTTAAGCCCTGAACTGATGGTCCCGTGAATATTACAGTTTGCATTATCTGATTTCAAGTTGCCAAACTGGTTCAATCAGCTTTTACATTCTATGTGACAGCATATCACGTCAGAATGGTCCTATTTTGAAGTCATAGAATACGTTCTGAATTAAGAGTACTGGTTAATGAGCAGTGTAAGCGATAATACTGAACAGAGATAGTGATAGTCCATGAATTAAGAGTGATGCCCTCCGGAAAGGAAGGTCTATTTCACGCGCAAGTACAGAACGAGTTTGAATCTTGATATTAGAATTCTAGAAAAGATGAGCAGAACTCAGGTTTTACAAGTAGTTCTTAGCGACATTGATGAATCAATTTACAGGCCCATTGGTAGAAAATTTACAACTTGGGCAAAAGTAAGGCTAAATGGAAAATGGGTGTTCTGATTTAAATGGAAGCACTCATCCTCAGCACCATTTCAAGCCTCTCAGCCTTGCGGTAGTCATTATCAGTAAGAGGTCCAGCAGGGAAAGCTGTAATCTCCAAAACTAGGTGAGGAGTAGGGAGTTCATCAAACAAAGCTCTCACATTGTAGCAGCACACACTCTCACCGTGTGCACTTTCCCTCCTTATTTGACAGCCCTGATTGCCAGCAAAAAAATTCAGTTAAGACCTAGGAGAGGACCAAATTTACAACAAGCATGCCTAACATCTCAGTTTTTTTTTCTGTTGAAATCTCTTTGTTAAATTATTAAATAAAATGGCTAGAAAGTGATTTTCCAGTGGAAAGGAACGCCTAACACATTCACCTTATGAGTGGAAGCGTCCACAAAATGGTCATCTTCAGAGAGAACCAAAGCAATTTCTTTAAGAATCCGCCGACCTTCTTCTTTTGAACGAACTCGGTAAGTCCTCTTCAGTGTGCCTTTAGTTGTTGGTTTCCATTTGCTAACTAGCTTCCTCTTATCCTGGGCTTCGTTTTCACCTGGATAAGAAGAACATACACTTCCGTTTATCCACCTCGTGTATGAAAATGTAAGCACATTTTATCAGAACCCTAGTCCAATACATCACAAAGAAATTGAATAGCACCAACGTTTGTTCAACAATATATTCATGTGACCATGTGTGATGTCCTCGTAAGGACATCAATGATAATATCTACAATATTTGATAAAAAATTGCTCCGTTTACCAAAATGATGATGGTTTCCTCTTTGAACTGCTTATGACATACCATTTGGATTATGTTCTATTTCTTTCCTCCTAGACACAATCTTAAAGAAATTTGAAACAAAAAAACGTCAAATGCACCTGGTGAACTTAAGCATGTTGTCTAATCATATCATAAAGGAAAAGAAAAGATTGATCCTGGCATAGTGAGGATAGATTAAAATGTAAATAAGTCTACAGAAACCTCAAGACACATTTAAAGCCTCCAAAATGCTCTGTGATTAATCTGTAAACATCAACGAATCTGATTCCGAAGTCCTGATGTCCATAGCAAACAAATCTTCGAGATGTTTATATTCCCTAATGGCATCATCCACCAAGTCCTCGACTTTTACCTTTTATACATTTAAAAGATTTACTACTCTATAAACAATAATGGAAACCTTGCTTTTTCACACAAAATGGTACTAATCTTTTCCACCTTTTTTGTCCCAAATCTAAACCCCATCCAAAGATGCAATTGCACGCACTCTACCTTCAAAGATGCAAATGCTCGCTATCCACCGGATGCTAAAGAGGAATATCTTATCCACGATCCACATTCTCCTAACAATTACAGAATCTACACTCCTTTCGCATTTTAGCAAGGCGCAGATAATTAACCGAGAACAACAGGTAAACAGAATTTTCGAATGAAAACACACGCCACAAACCTGGTGCGCCGCCACGCAGCTTCTCCGACCACTTGGAGAACCCTAGGTCGCTGTCCCCGGCGCCGTCCTCGCCGCCAATCTCTACACAGCAGACACACGACACGACACGACACGACACGAGCATCAGAAATTCAGAACCACGCACGCCCTTTCCGATCCCAAATCGAACCAACCAAGCGAATGGCGATGGATTGATTACCGTGGGCGAGGAAGGGGTTGCGAGGGGAGCCGGCGAGGCCGATGTGGAGGAGCGCGTAGTAGAGGCAGAGCCTGCCCGCCCAGACCAGCACGGGGCCCTCGAGCAGCGACGCCGCGATGGGCACCACGGCGGCGGAGAGCGCGCCGGCGGCGACACCGCGCCTCCGGTGCGGAGGGGGGACGCGGATTGGGGACGACGGGAGGAAGGGCGTCTTCGAGGGCGCCGGCGCCGGCGAGCGGAGGGAGAGTGGGATCGGCACCACGCCGCCGGCGGCGGGGGCGTGGAGGAGGTAGGCGAGCATGGCTGCGGCGGCGGCGATGATATGGCTAAAACTGCGTTTTCTGTGCGGGCGTGCGTGTGTTCAGTTACTGCTTCAGTGATTCAGTTCGTTTTTTGGGTGTTTTAAAGTGGGTGTCACTGTGTCAACGTTGGGATGGTGTCGTGTGTGGAAGAAGAAAAAGATTTTTGTTTCTCCCTAGGAAATTTTTGTGGTACAAACTTTTTAATAAACTTTTAAGGAAAAAGTAAAATGTGTGCAATGCTCTAAGTATTCTTTAGGCACTGTTATCAATCCTTAATATTCTTACATCTTATACAACTCTAACGATCAAAGTTCTTGACTATCTGATTGAAATTGACGAAAGTTCTCAATTAATCATAGGATGCCACACACCACCATTTGTAATTGTTTTATGCACACGACTTTTGCCAATATTTTTTAGCGGTTTTATATGGACTAAACTCTTTTTGAAATTTTCTTACAAACCAAGATCCCCAACAGTTTGATTTGATTAGTTGAAAAGTTATAGGCATCAAGATTCAATTACAACGTGACACATCAGCGTTTGTAAAAATGTTAGTAAGGATACAGAAAATTAGTGGCCCTAAAACACACCTTATCAGACGAAGACCAGAATAAATGCATACCTCACAAAAAAAAATTGCAATTAGCATATATGTGAATTGCTTTCTGGGATAGTTTGATGCTGAGCAGGGTCTTAAAAATGTGATGCGGAGCATGGTCCTAAAAATGCCAAAGTTACTCAGTGTATTGTGCTTTAGATAGCAAAAGACAAATAGTAGTATAATATCTTGCATTTCAATTTCCTTTCCGTCCTTCTCCGTGGAGAAACCATGCATATGGTCATCTCAGAATCAGATAATGGCAAGGACTGAAGGAGATGGAGTGCGACAGCTAGGACTAAGGGATAATGATCTCCGCATATCATACCTTTCAAACGAGACACATGGCATAGCTCAATCGGATGCTGTTCACTCGCCGATTGTGACAAACGTTTCAAGACAATTTCATTAAAAAAGCTAACATTTCAAGACAACCTGATTGGCCTTGCCTCGGCCCAGCCCAGAAAGATGTCCCAATTAAGCACAGCAGTACATTAGCATTGACAACATCAGCAAGAGAGAAATCTTTCAGCTGCTGATAGATAGTACTTGACATGGGACCAAAGAGAAAGATCAAGGTTCAAACATCAAGATTATCTTCCCTCCAAAAAGAACATCAGAAATATCTGTGATATATTAGCAGATGAACTTTTACATCTTTACAATTTTCACAATTAGGCATCGCACAATGTATATTCAGAGCAACCTGTTTTTGAGTGGCTACTTTGAGGACTCCCCCTCATCCTCACCCTCCTCTTCCTTCCAGACAGGGAGGATCCCTTGGCCAGCCAGCCTCTTGTAAACCCAGAACACCACATACTTGGCATTTGCCCTCTTCTCATCGATTAGGAAGGGTTCGATTGTGCTCACTTCCATGCCATACGATGTCAGTGCAAAACCCTTCGGTCCTGCAATAACCATCAAGATGAGAGTAGTGTAAACATTCCAAGCTATTCAATAAGTTATGTGCCTATATCTTTGATGATGATGATGATGAAGTTCAGCAAAATATGTTCCTGCTTAGTAGTTGGCACAGGTGCACAACTGGTCTTTTACACTAAAACACACTATATGCCATTCTTCAGAATGGGGATTTACACCTAAATACAGTATATAACAGTCTTCAGAATGCAGAAAATCAAGAGATCGAGTTCTGCAGTTTACAGCTGGAAATTCACAAGGCGTGAAATGTAGGTTATGCGAATGCATCAAAGCGTTGTCATGCACATGACTCCCAGCAGTACTCTCAGCAAAATAATTTAAAAATAGCTTTTTTATTCTACTATCGCAGATGAAGAAATGAGAAACGTGTGCAAGGCAGCTTTGTACCTGTGAGGTCTCCATTTGGAAAGAAAGCCCAGAAGTAATAGGGCACTTCATCCTTTACGAAGGAACCCTCCAACTGCAATTTAGCAAAGCAAGGATAAGCAAATTCAGTTTATATACTAACAATGAAACATCACAGAATTGTAGCTTATAGGTGATTTTTTAAGCCAAATAACGATCCTCGTCGATATAAGCTAAATAAATGGCAACATTGAACATCATTATACTTGACTTATATAACATTGATCGAGTTATTGACTTATTAATGATTTCTCCCACAATCTTAATGAAATTGGACGGCGAATCCTTCAGCCGTTCCGGCAAAAAAAAATGCGTTGTTGAATTGGTTTATGCCATTTGTAATTCTGTAGCTTATATCAAGCTGCTAATTTGGGCGTCCCAATACTAACCACATACCAACAAGCTCCAGTACTACATGTAACAAATCTGAAAAAATTGGGAATACTACTCAGTATGTGATCTACTGTTTTTTTATCCGCACTCACCCTATTATCTTGGAAAGAGAGTTCCACTTGAGACACGTCGTCCTCTGCATCCAGAGCTGCCTTCAGTGGGGGAATGATATCTTCCTGCATCATCTCCGGTAACGGCTTCACCGCAGGCTTCTTCGGCTTCGCAGCTGGCTTGGCTGCCGGCTTTGCTTCTGCGTCAGCTTCCTTCTTGTCATCAGCCGCATCCTTTTTCTCACTCACTGCACATCACAAAAATCCACAGTAACCACAAGATCACACAAAAAAACACCTTTTTCCCGGCAAATCACTACATGGCAATAATACTATGTTAAGCATTGGAGTGGTCAAATCAACACCGATGAGTTCCTCTCCTAAAGGATGAACAGTAGCTGTGCAATTGGGGACGAACCAGTAGTGGCGGCGCCGGCAGCGGAGGACGACTCCTGCACGGCGGAGCAGGACGCGCCGGCGCCGGAGCCGCGAGGGAAGGCGACGAGGAGCGGCAGCCGCTGCCGGCCGAAGAGGATCGGGACGGCGGAGCACTTGCACGCCGCGTGCCTCACGAGGCGTAGAGGCTGGGGCGCCGCCATGGGGAACGGAAATCAATCGGCGATGACGCCGATGAGGTGGCCGTGTAAAACCTCGTTCTTGGCAGGCGATGGCCGGCGTGGTGATGCTTGCTTCCCGTCCACTGGTTCAGTTGGATGGCACTGGTTTCCCGCCACAACTCTATCTGCAGACTGCAGGTGGGAAAACTGCAGCTCAGTGGCGATCGCGGCGGGAGCAGCACGATCGCCTCCGAGCCAGCCATTTGGTTCGTTATCTTTGGGCCGTCCGATCAGAATGGCTGTAGGAGCAGAGAGCTTTTGTGTGGGTGATATGGGCCCGCACGTTGATGGCTACAGCTCAGGTAAATAGGTAAATGCCAAGAAAACCAATTTTTCCCAAGTCACAAAAAAAAACAACTTTTCCCGTGAATTATAGGAGGAGCAAAATTCGATTTTTAGTGATGATGTTTTTTTCCCGATTGCAGCCTTCTTGTTTATTTTATTCAACTCAACAGAGTATGCTTGTTGAGCATGCTGGTAAATACGGAAAAATTCATATACCTCGAATACTGATTTCATTTTAAAAATATATAGGGCTAGATCACTTCATCGTCAAAATAAACCTTACAATTTTAATTTGTCATCCTACCGAATGATAGAGTAGAGGACTTTAAAATTTTGTCAAAATTTTTAGACATTACTTTTATGGGTTTGCTAAATAATAGAATAGTTTAAAGTGGTCTCAGTATATTTCATTAAGTAAGTCGTTTAAGCACTATGCTACGGTAACTTATATTATGTAAAGAGGAAGTAATATCTAAACAGGCCAATAATTTATTTGTTCCAGATTAAGAAAACATATTGTATCTCCCCAAAATTCAAATAACAAAACAAGCGCTGTATCCTTTAACTTTGGTCGTGGGTTCATTTAAACAAACTTGCAAAAAAAAAAAACACGAAACAATTCGCGGCGAAAGGCGGAGAGGCAACTCCGCCGTCTGAAACGGCGGGGGCGTCGCGTAGCCAAACACCCTATCCTCCCCCACAAACGCAACTGACAAGTGGTCCCAACGAGGACCCACCTCCCCACCCGCATCGCCACCGCTTTCTGACTCCACCCACCCCCAACTAGAACCGGGGGAAAACCACGTCCACCCTTTGCGCCGCCCCGCTCATCTCTCTCGGCCGCACCTAGTGGGCCCCAGGCCCACGTAGGCGCGTGCGCGATACGCGCAAGCAACACACGGCAGTTGCACCGAGACAGCGCCCTCCTCAAGGCGGATCTCCCCACGTCATCGCTCTCTCACCAACCGTACGATCGTCTCCACCCCGATATCCTACGCCGTCCGATCGAGCATTTCCCCCCGTCCCTACGCATCACGGGCATAGCGTGCTCCAGCCTGCGCGTTTGCCAGACGATCTCTAGACACTGACCACATGGTCAGACGAGCCTAGCCATACACCCGGGCCCCACCTCCCAGTCACCCGTACGAGATATGGACCCGGTGCACGTGATTCACCGCTGCAACCTTTCCCCACCAATAATCCTACACCATGAATCACTGACATGTAGGCCAGAAGAGCACTACGGTGGCCCCCACACGCGTGCACCAAAGTCCGCATCGTTCTAGGCAGGCGCGTCACTCCCCTTTCTTTAATTCGGGATCCCGCAGCCAGGAGACGTGTCAAAGTTGGGGAGCCAGCTGGTGAGGCTCGAATTCAATCCGGTGGTCCCACCAACGAGGGGCAAAACCGTAAATACGCCCGCGGCCGGAAATAAAGAGCGAGAAGCATCCAAGGAGGAAAAGAGGCGTCCATCCAAATCCGGCCGAATCTCCTCCCCTCGAGCCGCTCACCGACAACGCGCTCCCCTCCCCACCCACCCACTGCCTAGGTTCACATCACCACCGGTCCAGTTACCACCCACCCCCACGGCATCGCCCGGTGAAAAATTCGATGCGTGATAGGTTCATTCACCGCGTGCCTGCATGTGGGCCCGGGTGGGCAGTGAGACAGAGGACCACGGGCTCGCGCGGGGGAGGGAGCCGTGAGCCGTAGACACGGCGCTGCTGCTGCTGCTCTCCGCTGCCGCCGCGGGCTTTTCTCTTCTCTGCTTGGTCCAAAAATTGGTAAAGAATGGTTACTGCTGATAGCACCTTGAGCCCAATTGCTCTTGCCCGGAAGCTGGTTGGCGCGACCCTGAATCGCTGCAACCACAGCCATTTCACCTATCTCAAAGCACGCAGCGCCCGCGAAGAGAAGCCCAGGGCTCCCTCAGTAACCTTACAACAGCAAACACAGTTCAACTAGGGCAAAGTATAAAATTCAAATGGGGAGCAACGGCTACCAGGAGGGCATTTGAAAGGGGGCAATTTCCCGGGCTTTTCCTTTGGAGGGAAACTACAGTTTGAGCATGGGGCGATACATTGGCTACACTGCCAATGTAACAGAAATTTGAAAGTGTGGAGGGAAACCTGGGCTTGTAACTACCATTTGAAATTCTGGAGGGAAAAAAATCACGATGGATTGTGCAGGCTAGAGAGACAATGAACTGAAACTGAATTTAACTTAACTGAGCTGCCATGGCTACTTGCTAAGTTGCTACACAGGTAATCTCCATTTTCCCTCCTAAAATCTCATGTTTGAAGAGGAGGATGGATGAAGCTCTCAATCCGAAGTCTTTACAAGAAAAAACGCTAAGAAAAACAGGGGGAAACCCACCATTTCTGTTTGCTGCTGCTCCTTGCTTTTACTTCTTTCTAGCTGAGAAGGGGGAAGGGAGGGATCCATGTACATTGCTGCCTGGTCAGTGGTGCTTGAAGGGCCTCAAATCCTCAACACCATCGTCGTCCTCATCATCATCCCCACTGCCTGATGGATCATCATCTCTCTTCCGCTTGGCTCCCTGCGAGGACGAGGGCAGGTCCGTGCCACCATCATCATCGTCGTCAACCTCATCTCTATCTTCATCAGCATCATCAGCCTCATTTGCATCAAAGTCAGCTCCAATGGCTATGGGCTGCGGCTGAGGCTGAGCGATTGGTTGAACAAGATACTCAGTGTCTTCATCCTGAGGAAATGTAAAATTGGATAAATTCTCATCAGCACTGTATTCTACTATTCTTTTACGGATTTTTATCAGCAGGAGGAAAACTAAACACTGGAAAAGCGTTAAAAAATCTCAAAACGTGAACATCATGTGAAAAACTACTCTACGATTCAAGATTTCAATGTACATACAACAGTAAATTAGCAATGAAAAAGAGAGGCTAAGTAACAACTGATTGCTGAAATACATTAGGTTTTCCAATCAGTGAAAGAGAAAAAAGCTTGTGCTTTCAAATCAATTGTGAACATCAACAATTATCACAGTTCAAAATTAATTTATAAAGGAATTAAATGCTCTATAAGAGAATGACAGTATACAACAATAGTGAAAGGAAAAGACAACACAAAGGAAAGTCATTACACAATGAGCAAAATAATAATAGGAAATACCAGGCATGGCAGGAGACAAACTACCTACAAGAGTATTTACCCTACCAGCGAATAAATTGTATATTACACCCTAACAACTTGATAAAAGAGCTTCTACTGGCCAGATAGGTAAAAGCAAAAAATATAGCAACTTCTCACGGAAAAAAAGGATAAAACTATAGGTCTGTACACTAACATGATCAAGGATATATAAAGGAACATTGCATAAAACATGGCATAAAGAAAAAAAGAAAGAATGCATGCAGATCATTCCATTATGCTAAAACAGAAATCTATCAATGAAAAACAAAGTAGGGAAATTAACAATTTCTTATGCAGATAACATAGCTGTGGATACAAAATAATGTCAAAAAAACATATTTTTCACAGGTTACATAGAAGAAATCAAGAGATATTTTTTCCTTATCAAACAATTGCCTGATATAAGACTTCAGAGCCACAACTATAGACGGGCAAGAGGGCCCAAAAGAGAACCGAAATATTCTCTCTTTCTATGAAGAAATTAAACTATGCTATCATACGGTATCTAGCTAACAGTTTTGAACACCAATTCCTCAAATTCACAAGAATTTTAGGGTATAACTAGAATCTTCAAATAGATTATTCACATAGTTGCAGCACATCAAACAAGCACCAATACACATCTCATAAGATCATTGCACTAAAACACAGCCTATCTATCACACATAAGATCATTGCACTAATACACAGCCTATCTATCACACTCAGGTCCCTGAGGTAGCTACAACAGAGAGTAAACATCACAAAAAAAGTGATTATGTAAAGGAAGCGTAGAATTTGAAGTACTCTAATCTACTGCAGCATGACCAAAAAATGATTCACGCTTATAATAATGAGACAACAAACACCCACATAACTAGTGGATTAACTAAATCCCCTGAAAAATACACAACCTGCAACTGAGCATTGGTCAATTTCAATTTCACTAGAGACAATAATAATTATAAACAAGCGCTACCGTTACCAACAAACATTGCAATGAATAGCAAAGATCATAAAATGCTTGCAAGAAATTAATGTGGAATGTGTTATACCTCATCATCCACATCCTCCTCGTCGTCGTCATCATCGTTCCCCTCATAAACCCTATCATCCTCCAATCTCTCCTCATCCTCCTCTCCAATCTCGCCATTCTCATCCTCATCATCCCCCTCCCCATGCTCATGCCCATCAATCTCTTCCCCAACATCCCCAACCGCTAAAGGAACCCTCCCACTGCTCTCAGGCTCAGCCTCCTCACCATCATCCTCAACCTCCTCTTCATCCTCATCTTCCTCATCATCATCTTCCTCGATGCCATCTTCCTCCTCATCACTACTACTTGGTACATCATGCACCTGATGCACCTCAACAACAGCATCATCGTCATCACCGTCCTCATCGATCTCCTCCCCCAAATCATCCTCCTCCTCATAGTCTTCCTCATCATCATCGTCTTCCTCTTCTACATATTCATCCTCATCTGGGCCTCCCCCAACCGCCGCAACACGGAATCCATTCGCGTGGTGGTGTTCGGCTCCCCCGTTCGGGACGACCTCGTCGGCGTCGCTCTCGTCCTCATCCACATCAATCACCCCATTCACCTCCACCGGGTGACCCGCCACGCCGCCGCGCGCGTGGGCGACGCCTCCGTTGGCCACCTCCCCGCTACCGGGATCCTCGTCCTCGTCATCGTCGTCGTCGTCATCCTCCTCGCCGTCGCCGTCGCCATCCCCGTCGTCGTCGTCGTCATCCGACTCGGGCCGCTCGTTCTCGTCGGCGTCCATCTTGTCCAGGTACTTGAGCGTCCGGATCATGGCGAACACCTTGGATCTGTAATCCTTGACGCGGGTGACGGGGCACTCGTAGAGGTCGAGCGAGACGAGGCGGAGGTTGGCGAGCGGAGCCAGGTCGCCGACGTCCTGGATTCGATTGTTGCTGAGGTCGAGGTCGCGCAGGGAGGCCAGCCCGGCGGCGACGAGGTGGTCGAGCCCGCCGGCGATGCGGTTGTCGGAGAGCGTCAGCCGCGTCAGGTTCCGCAGCCGGGGGAATCCGGCGAGCGACGCGACGCCGACGCCGGCGATCGACAGGTGCTCCAGGCTCTGGTACCGCTCCAGAATCTCCGCCGCCGGAAGCCGCCCATGGAGGCACTTCACCGCGCCGTCAAGCGTCAGGCTCCTCGCCGGCGACGAGCTCCCCTCGCCGGCGGCCTGCAGCGCCGCCTCCACCGCCCTCTCCCACGCCTCGTCCATCTCTTCTCCTCTCTCACTTTTTTCCCCTCAATTTCTTTAAATAAAAAAATAAATATTATTTTCCTGGGTGTTTGGCTGCGAGGGGATTTGAAACGGAGTGATATATACGGGGAGTGTGTTTACCTAGCCATTGGGGGCGGTTCACGGGGTGCACCGTGGACTCGGTGTACTGGGGGTGGGGATCGGGGGTTACCTGGGCAGCCAATGGGAGGGCTCGGATCGGGAGGCGCGGATCGCTGACGTGGCGAGATCCGAGAGGTTTGTGTTTCTTTTGAGAGGAGAGGGAGCGGCGTGGAGGCGTGGTGGGCTGGATGATGCCAAAAGCATCTTTTTCTCGGCTCTGTTTCTCCTCTTTTCTTTCTCTGGGTTATTTTTCGTATCGTTTTCTTTTAGGCAAGATATTATTAGTTAATGGAGGGAATCGCTTTCGCACGGGTGGGTTCGAGTGGGTAAGTGACTGACAATGTGGGGACGGGATCGGGTGGGTCCTATGTGGAAGTTGATGCGACGGGTTGATCTGTTCGCGTTGTGGATTTATGGCCGTCCGTTTGGGGTGAGGAGAGGAGGACCGTCGGATCTGTGAGGGGATAGACGTCCCAGTTGGGTGCAGACTGGCAGTGGGGTCGGAGGCGGCTGGCACCGGTTTGATTTGGACCTGGCCTCGCGTTGGAGTCGTGCACTACTCATGTTTGTTTTGCAAAACAAAGGTGCCTCAAATCATGTTCAACCCAACACTAGTCACAATTCAGTACGCTTCCCTTATGTTTTATAGGCTAAAGAGTGTTAGAATAAGGCTAGGAATGATAGAAGTGCATTTTTAGTTAACAAGTTCAGGATGCAGGAGCGCACAGGCACACAACCTCCTTTCTTGAGCAAGAGGATCTCCATCGCACCTAAGAAAATTAGGTAGGTGTGATTAAGATCTAAATCATGTGCCAAGTATACTGCAAGATATGTTTTTTTCAAAATACATCAGATACCTCCACTCTGTACTCTAATGAATGATAAGTTCATGAATAGATTTTGTGATGACTTAGCAGGTGCATTGTGGCAGACTAGACAAATGTTTTTTATAAACACTAATATTTACTCATTTTTGTCTGAACTTTCCTTATGAATTAATGTGTGCTCGACTGCAGTACTTGTTGCATTGCAACCAGCCTGTTGCATGGCAGCAACAAAGCGGCTGCAAGACAAGCCCTAATCGCGTGCAGCCGAACACAACTAATGTTATGCATGAACTCAATGTCATTGGACCATTATTGTAATGGATGTGGTATTTGAAATATTTTAGTATTACACTAAGCTAAAAAAAATAGCGATTTTAGTCTCTTGTTAGTAAAGGGTAGGATAAACAATTTATCTTCAAGTCCCATTATGATTTGGAATGTTTGAAGCCAAATGCTTGATCGAATTGATTCCGATTCTCTCGTGCAACTAATTTAGAGAGGATTAAGATCAAAATCACAAAATCGGAAGCTCCACCAAACACACCATATAGTCAATAGTTCATGATCCCATTTCATTTTCATTCTCACCTAAAATTCAGAATAAGCCTACTCACCTTCTGTAGTATTGATGTTGGAGTAGAATACTCTGGGGTGAAGTAGAGTTATTCTGTAAATTCCCTACTTATTTTTGAAAAAACGGGAAATGGACCCCCGCACTAGCTAAATGCATGCATGTCAACTTATTCTGCTCCGTTTCTCAAAACAACAAAAAAAAACTTATTCTGCTCCGTTTTAGTGCTAACAATGATGATTAGCGCTCATGACAACCAAAGAGATGTAGAGCACTAAGATAGGAGCATGTCGTTAGGACATATAACGTTAGGCTTCTCTCTTCTTCTTCTTCTTCTTCTTTTTTTTGGAAAGGAACGTTAGGCAGTTGATTTGCTGGTCAAAGCGACATATATTAACGACTGGAAGTAGTATATATTTGTACGCCTCTCCGTTTAGAGATCAGTAAACCACAATTGTCTTTCAGCATCTTCTCTTTTACTACACTCTCTCAGAATCTCTATTTTATGGAGTACGCGAGTAATGTGATGTTTGGACATGCAACCATGCACTGATACCCTAGCCCATCAGGCCATCACTCCGGCAGATCAAACAGCCCACCCAGCTCGGGCTCAAATCTTACCAGCCCAACATCACGGCCGCATCCACCGAGGTGCTGTCCTCCTCAAGACTCAAGTTCTCGTCGTCGTCGATCTTCCCCCATGCGGCCACGCAAAAACAAGTGAGATTCCAGTATTCCACCGTCCCAAAAGGAAGGGGGAAAATAACAGAGATTCCACGCCTCTCCGTCGCCACAAAACAACGAACTTTATGTTCTGCCTGCTACGTACTCCAGTAATCAACATTCCAACAGGATACAGTGGTCCGTCTGATAGCAACAATCGTGTTGCTGGCAAAACTCGACTCTGACCAGCCTGGTGCACTCTGATAGCACATGTGTTTTTCAATTTTATAAAGCGTATCATAAGCTTGGTGACTGTGCACTCCAGTTTAGGAGCATTCTTGAAAAAATCAACTAGATCTTCAGAAAATGTTGTAGAGGAATGACGTGACAAGTCTGAGCATGTCTCCAGATTGAGAAGCCCCTATGGAGAGACTAAAGTTTACCCTCTCAAAAAAAATCCCTATGAAGCGACTTTTTTTAATTTTGGTAAGAAGGACTAAAGTTTAGTCCCTCCCTCTCAAACACCCCTTCAGTATTCAGAGGAAAGATCATCATATTCAGAAGCAAAAATCATGCCGACAGTGCAGAGGCAGAGCATTGGCAACTTCAGGTTGCAGTTTGGGATCTGGACACAGCAGTGGAGGACGAAGAGGGACAGGGAGGCAGAGCATAAGACTCATTTGTTCAGGACATTCTGATGAAGCAAAATTTGGGGCTATTTATTTGCTCCGTATTATTAAAAAAATTGCTCACCAATTTTTCTAGACCACATGTTAAGCAGTGAGTGGCTTGTCATTTTATTGTGTCTTGCAGACTTGCACCTCGCTAACCACGGCTAAGGCTGCGTTCTAATCAGCTTGTAGGCTGAAATAATTTATCGCTTCGAATTATTAAATGTACGTTTTGTAAAAAACTTTCTATATATAAGTCATTTTTAATACTTAATTAATTATGGTAATGATGTTTCTTGTTTTTCATGTCAGAATAAACTCAGCACAAACAGTTAAAACGAATGAAGCCTGAGGCAAAGTTAGCTAGTAAGTCTTTTTACATGCGAGACTATATAAGCAAATAAGTATGCCTAGCTCTAAATATGAGCATGTGAAAACAATCCAAACATTGCCTAAGAAACCGTTATGCGCCTAACATGAACTGTGGCAAAGTTAAAACTACCAACAACATACTTTAACAAACCAAACCGATGTTAATTAGACCACTTGTATTTTCATATTTAGACAATGGTTTTGGTCTAGCTGATGCCCATCGACGTTCTTCTCTTCATCGAAGAAAACCATATCAAGGGTGTGTGTGGTCGTTAGGGCAGTGATGAATGATTAGGTCACATGAGAGAGGGGGGCAGCGAGAGTGGGGGAGTGACGGGGAGGTGGAGTAACTTTGACGATGAATGAGAATAATGAAAAAGAAGAGATGATTCCGTCACAATTAGAGAACCTCTCTATAATTTGAATTGATACTTACTTTTGTAAATCACGAGCCGTTATTTTCTGTAAACACACCATAATTTGGGCCATACAAAATATTTTATGAAACCTTTAGTCCAAATCATGACATTTTATAAACACACACGATTTTGGTATGAATAAAATATGCAAACAGAGAATTGCAAAATACAATAATGTCTATTTGAGTGGACTATAGGAAATTAGACGAGAGATAAGATCAAACATTGTTTCCAAAATATTTGAGCTTATCAGAGTCATTTTATAGAAATTTCACAGAATTTGAGAATCTCTTATCTTTTGTTTTTAAAACGCGCCTGACAAAACATTTTATATGATTTAAATCCTGTATCCCCCACACACAATTTCTTTGAATCAAAGAACATAACGTGGGAAGTATATGACCAAGTTTTATTATAGAGTTCTTAAAAAAAGTTGGACGAGATTAGTGTCTGGACGTCCGATCCGGGATATTTTATTGGACACTGTTTCACTCCACATAAAAAAACTGTTTCACATGTTTTACTGTTTGACACAAAATGTTTTAGCGAAAAAAATTTAGATGTTTTATGAATCGAAGAAATATTTCACCACTTGGTAGGAAATATGTTTCAATCCCTTGCTTATGAAACGTCGAGATTCATCTTTTGAGACATCAAACAAACCTGCAAAAAAATTGAAGGCAAAATCTAAACCAATATTGAAATACTCATTGAAACATTGGGGTCCAGCGCAAAGAAACATCAAACATACATTAATGAAAACATCAAAAAAATCATAAAATCATACCAATCTAGATCTGGCTTCTTCTTCATCTCCAATCTCTAGTAGCATTCTCCGGCCATAACGACGAGCTCTGTCTTATACCGCTGCCGAGGAGATGGTGAGGATAGAGAGGGAAATGGAGGGTGCAAGGAGGGAACGTTTACCGCAACCCGTCACCGTCGTAGTAGATGCCGTCGCACTGTCATCACCAGGCGCAAGCCGCCGTAGCCGGACGACGCAGCCGTCGCTGTCGTCGGGTGCCGCAGCCCCGGCTCCGCCGCCTTAGCCGGTCGCGTCCGTCGTGCGGGGCTTGGTTGGTGCGGGCTTCCGATTTTTTGGATGGAATTGGAGTATTGGACACCCGCGTGAAAGCATTATCGAAAAAAGTTTTATGAGAAACCCTGACTTGGGTTTGATTTGAGGTTTTTGACTATCAACACTTCAATATGTCGCTTCCCTGTTCCATTCATCCACAGGGGTCAATGTGTCAGATTTGTTTAACCAAAGTTCTCTCTGACGCCCCAGCTCATCAGTCATCCTCCCCAGCTGCCACTGCCACCGCCAGCAAACAATGAAGTCGGCCGCCGACCACCACCACGGCGGCTTCCACTCGCCGCCGCCGCCGGCGACCAAGATCTCCATCCCGATCTCCGCCGGCGGCGCGGAGGCGGCGCTGCTCGGGAAGGGGCGGTACAAGGCGTGGGCGCTCGCCGCCATCGCCCTCCTCGCCCTCTGGTCCATGTTCGCCGCCTCCGTCACCATCCGCTGGTCCTCCGGCGACCTCGCCGCCACCTTCGGGGACCTGCCCGATCCTCTCCTCGACGACCTCGACCCCCTCGTACGTCTTGTCTCCCTTAACACTTCCCTTTCCTTCCTCCCAGATCTTGCCGCCATTCGGTGCCTGATCTGTTCCTCAAATCCGATTTGTTGCTGTGTTCTTCAAACGGTCTGACATTGCGGGACTGGAGGTGAATTGGTTGGTTCCAGATGTTATAATGGGGGATGAAATGGGGACTTGTTTGAGCAAAGTCACAATTCACGAACAGACGATTTTGTCTTGTTAGAACTGTAAATAGTAGACCATATCATTGTGCAGCCAAGTAATTTCCGTGTGTTTAGGGTTTCATTTGGAGATACATTGCGTATCTTTCTTCTCCTAGAAGGTTTATATGGAAATGCTCATCACCTAAATATGCTGGTTCCTAAGAGAATGCTACACAGCACACACGTTATGCTGGAAACACGAAAATGCTACACAGTACACACGTTTATGCTGGAAACACGATTTCTTTTTATCCGATGGTATTCTTAACTACTCGCAAACTGTTCCATTACATGGATGAGAACACATTCGCCTTTGTTCTTGATTTCCTGTCGGTGAAATATGCTATACGGTATCAACTAATAACTGCTATACTAACTAGTAATTGTTAATTTTCCAACTTTCATCTAGATAGTTGTTCAGTTGATATGGCCAGCAGAAACCTAAGCTAAAACACAGATTAAAAAAAAGATGAGACATTTTTGGTTGTGAATGAAATGCCTGTACTGAAGTTTCATCTGACCATTAACTTTGTAGGAGATGGAGGAAAGAGAAAAGCTAGTGCGCCGGATGTGGGATGTGTACACGCGCACCGGTGATCGGGTACGGCTTCCACGTTTCTGGCAAGAAGCATTTGAGGCTGCATATGAGGAGCTTGCTGGTGATGATACACAGGCGAGTGAGATGGCTGTATCTGAGATTGCTCGCATGTCAGTTCACAGGCCTGAACTTGAGCAATCGTCCAACAAGTACTAGGTAAGAAGAAACTGATCCTATTCCTGATCTTGTTACTGCATGGAGAATGGAGATACCTTACTTTGTGTTTGCTTTTCCCTGTGCAAATTATGTTGGTCATAAGTCTGATTATCTGCTATGAAATGGCTAGCACTAATTTGTAGCTTGATGAAGAAAAAATAGCTAGAGTTGCTAGCTTATGCAACACTTTCTTAGTCCCCTGAATTCTATCTTAAGTACAAAGTTTGAGATTTATTCCAAGTGCAGATGCTAATTGACACGAAATCAGGGCTGTGGGTCCTCTTCTATTGAAACATGGATCCCATTACATTCATTCATTATACCTAATCCCATCGGTACGCTTCTTGGTAGGTACCGTGTTTTCTGAACTGACTATTGGTTCAAGCATAGAAATTTCATAGTACAAATGCTGTGCCTGTGTTAATAGATAGGAGGGAATAAGAGATGTAAAGCAAGATGCCACATGGGAATTTCTATTAAGTAACTATAACATCATCCGAAGCATCCTTTTGTTGTCCGCATTTCCATTATTAACTATCTCTATAAGTAGATGAATAGATGTCCTAACATAAATTCTGTTCAATAAACAATATTAGGGCATGTACAATGGTAGAGCCCGCTACGGTTTCTTAGAAATACATCATCATTTAGAGACTATCCCTGTACAATGGTTAAAATAACAAGAGCCCTCAAACCATTAATGCATCAAAATAGTTTTTATTATCTTTTTTTCCTTTTTTCCAGCATCCTGCAATGAAATTTCCTTTAATAAATGCTAAGATACAATGTTGAGCGGTTGCCATGCAAAACAACGCCGTGAGTCTTTTTTTTTCCTTCTCTTCCACATCATCAAACTTTCCTGCATGACAACCAAGAGAGTGGTCTACTGGCGTTCCATTAAGCTTTCCAAACCTTACTTGCCTCAGTATATCACTCAATCACATAGTGACATATATTACCATTTCCATGCTGCCTTGCAGTAGTGCATCACTCAATCACTTGCCAGAAACTGCCAATCTAAAGTAATTTGGATAGTTGTATATGCTGAATTTATTTGTTCCTAACATATACTTCTTTCTTTTGCAGAAATAAACGTGTGGTGAAGTTAAGATGGCAGGTTGAAGCTAAATAAGTATTAGGATTATGTAAATTTTAACGCCCCACTTGAAGATCACCTGCTAAGTGTGATCGCAGTTCACTTGGTTTGTCAGCCAATGCAAAAACGGAACTTCTCTGCAACATGTGAAGCTCAAGCATATGCTTGATACAGAAAAACCCACCTATCTTGTCAAGTGTTTTGTGATTTCGAGTAACCCAAGAGAATTTACCAAAATTCGGTAATCTCCTCAACATATTGTGAAGGATCATTTCACAATAGGTTTGAAGGTCAGGAATCGTTTGTAATCCTTTTCTAATCACACAGAAACATTTTGTATGCGGACATGTATAATGTATGCTACATCTATTTGTGCATGTGATAATTCTAGAAGCTTCTGGACATTTCCAGAGAACAGCGTTACAATTAAGAAATCTCCAAGACGTTAGTCCATGGGCAGAAACCATAGGGCCATTTCATTCTGGGAAGGCTAAGACTGAAAAATCTCCAGGGGGCAAAGGGCACAACTTCAAGTACTAGAGCCTATCATTGAATGGACTCATTAATCCCTCATACCATTACGGATCATTCAGTCCATTTTTATTTGGCACGACCAAGGACATGAACTCGTTTAAGTTCTAGGCTTGTACAAAGTTGTCTGACTTTACGGGCTGACTTTGATTTTAAGTTGAACGACAACGTGCGATCTGAAAAAATGCTTTCACCGTGCTTGTTTGTTAACGAAATCTCATGAAAACTGTCGCGAGTAAGCATGGATTCACTGAATTCTGGAGCAATTCAGACACATCCTACATCACCCTGTTGATTTGTTTGTACGGTAACAGGCCAGCTTACTTTAACTGCAGGTTTCACCAGATCGATAAGGATATTACTTAATCGCCAAAAATAGTCCTAGTGCATTGACCATTTTACTAGTTTCAGCAGTGTTAGGCTCGCACTTACATTAATGCTTCTTCGCCTAATCCATTAGCTACCAAGAGGAATTACAAACTGGCATTGACTTTGATCTCATGCCATTCTTCTTACTGCACGATATGAAGAAAGCACTTTGTTTTGGAACACATTTGCTGCTCTATATTTTCTCCATTTACGTCAAGAAAGGCATGCAGTTACCTTATTGACCATCACAACTCACAAGAGCTAGGTAATAAAAAGGGAGAGCGGGGGACGTGTGCGTGTTAGACTCAACCGTTCTGCACTAACAACTTGCTAACTACCCATTGATCAGCCTACCATGACCAAATTCCACCACAAAAATTGCCCAAACAAATCTTGGTCCCTCTCGTGCACAATTCATGACCAACCTTTCCAATTCTCATCCTCTATCCTGTGATCAATAAAACAAAACACCAACCATTATGCCATGACATACTAATTAATCACAAAGGAATTAGTATGCCATAACTATCACACCCTTATGAATTCCCTTCCCACAAACATCATCTACAAACAATCCACTCCATAAAACCGTCGTGAAACAGTCACTGACAAACAGGCCCACTGTCATGCGACCAGCGAAAAAGTGTCTTTTTAAGCGACAACTGCTAAAGTTTTTCGTGGACGAAATGGTCTCTAGAAAATGGTTTCGCGGACAATCAAACCGTGTACACAATCCCTACAACACCACTTTTGTGCCCTAAAAATCTAAAAATCTCGATGTGTTCTCCATGGGCACACCAAACATCCATTGGCGCTCCCCATATTTAATGGCATCATCACTTCCTCACGCCTCCAACGTCTTCTTGCATTCCATTCCATCCCTTCTCTTCTCTTCTCTTCTCCCCCATCAACACATCATCGTCGTCTTCGTCATCATCATCATCATCCTCCATGGCGTTTATAATGTGAAATCAGAGAGCTCTACATATTCTCCAGTCTCCACTAAGCTCAGCTGATCGATCGATCTCGACGTGGTTAATTAATTACCTAGCTAGCTATCGAGCTCGCTCCCGACTAATTAAGGCCGTGGCCATGGCCACGGGTGTCGTGCTCGTCGTCGTCGTCGCCGTCATCTTTGCCGTGACGGCGGCCGATGCCGGCGAGTTCATCACGTGGGACGACCTGAGCATTCCGGCCGGCGCCGGCGAGAGGCTGACGACGGTGACGACGACGATCGTGGTGTCGCCGGACGGGACGGGTCACTCACGCACGGTGCAGGGCGCCGTCGACATGGTCCCCGACGGCAACAGCCGTAGGATCAAAATCCTCATCAAGCCAGGCATCTACAGGTAATACAGCCACTCAGCTAGCTAGGTGTTCGACCGAATGACCGATCGGTTCGTCTATACGTACTAAAATTTTCTTATTAATCTTGTACTAACACTGATGTGATAGCCTGCGAGTAAATCCAGATGTTTTGTAACTTCAATCTAGTTGAATTGAACGGTTGAATTTTTTTTTGTTAGTAAGGATTTAGTACGAAAAATTTAGTAACCGCCATGGAATTGAAGAGGAGTAGTTTATGGTGATCGAGCTCACCGGCGACGGCAATGGCGCCGTTAACTAATTTGGTACGTGTGTGAATGATGCAGGGAGAAGGTGAGGGTGCCGATCACGAAGCCGTTCGTGTCGCTGATCGGGATGGGGACCGGGCGAACGGTGATCACGTGGCACTCGCGCGCGTCTGACGTGGACGCCACGACGGGGCGCCAGGTGGGCACCTTCGACTCCGCCTCCGTCGCCGTCGAGGCCGACTACTTCTGCGCCAGCCACATCACCTTCGAGGTAGGCAATCAACTCGATCGCCGGCGACCAAACAATTAATGAATTAATCCAGATGGATGTGTAATTTTGATTAGTGGTGTGTGGATTCAGAACTCGGCGGCGGCGGCGGCGGCGGGGGCGGTGGGGCAACAGGCGGTGGCGCTGCGGCTGTCGGGGGACAAGACGATGCTGTACAGATGCAGGATACTGGGCACGCAGGACACGCTCTTCGACAACATCGGAAGGCACTACCTCTACAACTGCGACATCCAGGGCTCCATCGATTTCATCTTCGGCAACGCCAGAACCTTGTACCAGGTAAATTACTACTACCAAACTATTACTACAGCTGCTGATGCTGGTACTACTACTTTAAGTGTCTAATTATGCCATGACGCCCAAATTAACCACAAGTTTTTTTTGTGATAATTCTAGGCAATGAGTGCTACTGTTACTTTCTTATTTTTCTTTTGGTGTCTGTGAGAATATATTTATGCCATGCTGCCTAAAATAACTAGTATTACTCTGGTGTGTGTGATACAATCTTTGGACACTGTTAATTACTAATACTACTTGAAGTGTCTTATTATGTCATGATTCCTAAAATAACCACAAGTTTTTTTTTTGTGATAATTCAAGGGAAGGACTACTACTTTTAGTACTTATTTCTTTTAGAAAAAGGATTCATTACCCAGCCTCTACATCCAAACCGGATGTACACCTTTTTTTTGTGTGTGTGGGGGGATATATTTGTGTATACCATGGTAAAATATTTGGACACACTGTCCCCCACACTTGGCTCTAGTTGTCCTCTAGAGTACTACTGCTTTTTATGTTGATATTATCAGGTTACCATCTTCATGTCTCCTGTTGGTTTGATCGTAGCTTTCACAAACTCACAGTTCAGGCATTCACCAACTCTTCCATTTTATTCCTTGCAGCAAAGAATTACTTACTCTGTCTATGTGTCTAACATGTAGGCACTCTAATGAGGCACATAGATTAGCACTTTGCTTAGCCTAGCTCTATAGCTAAGTGGGATAAGGTAGTTAGGCACTTAGCCCTGCACCAATGCACCAATTCTTTTACACAAATCGGTGTTCAGAATTAGTGGTCACATTCTCTTGGCACCCTTGGCACAACTGTCACTGAACGAAAAAGAAGCATCCAAGCAGAAGTGAATGTCAATGAGACTATGAGAGTGACGTTACATGGCAATTATGACATGGTCAAATTGATAAGCTTCTTGGCGATCTGATTTTTTTAATTTATTCTTTTTTTTTTCAGGGTTGCACGCTGCACGCCGTGGCGACGAGCTACGGCGCGATCGCGGCGTCGCAGCGGAGCTCGCCGTCGGAGGAATCAGGTTTCAGTTTCGTCGGCTGCAGGCTCACCGGCTCCGGCATGCTCTACCTTGGAAGAGCATGGGGCAAATACTCTAGAGTGGTGTACTCCTACTGCGACCTCAGTGGCATCATTGTCCCCCAGGGATGGAGCGACTGGGGTGATCAATCAAGAACAAAGTGAGCAACTTTCTTCCAATTTATCACACTTAATTTATTCTTGATTAAAATTAATTATCAATACAATTGCAGCTACTGTCTGTCAGGCTTGCTACTCACCTGACATATTTTGTCATCGAAGAGATTAGATCCGGTACCTTTTGTTTGATCGAAAAATGAGCTGAATTTTACTAGTCACCACTGGTTTTCATTGATGATTATGGCAGAGATTTTAGCTGGATTTTACTATAGTAACCACTGGTTTTCATTGACGATCAAATGGTAGAGATTTTAGCTGAATTTTACTAGTTACTACTGGTTTCCTTGATTATCAAATGGCATAGGAAGTGGTTAGGTAGTTGCTTGGCAGGTTCACCAAACAGTCTTCACAAGGGAATTCAGTTACCACATGTGACACCAAGGAATTTTCTGAAATCCTAGAGAGGATACGGCCGCCACATCCTCCATCACAAAATGACAGTGAATATGTCTGAATTTTCGACAGGACGGTGCTGTTTGGAGAGTACAACTGCAAAGGCCCAGGTGCAAGCACGAAGCAGAGGGTTCCATGGTCACGGACGCTCACCTACGAGGAGGCACGGCCATTCATCGGCCGGAGCTTCATCAACGGCGAGCAGTGGCTTAAGCTGTAGATCATGGCGTTTTTTCTTCAGAAAGTTCAGGTTGCTGTAGCCTCCTTCCTCCATTGCAGATAATGTACCTAGTAGATATAGTAGCTGACATGACATGTAACGATGTACTACAAATGTAACAAACTTTGACACGACCATATGTAGTGAGATGAGATATGTTAGCCCTGCCAACCATAGCAGATCGAGAGTTTGCATAGGTGAAGGAACAAGAGCAATGCATCATGTGAATGTGACATGCTCGTGCCAGGGACATCAGGCCTAACATAACAGAAGATGATGAGATCATGGGATGGCATTGACATCAAGTAGAATTGACTTCAGATCCCAGGATGCCCTAAATAGATGATACTGAACTTGATGAGAAGAAAATACTACTCATTTTGCAACTTCTTCGGATCAACGTGCGCAACCGCAGTTCAATATTAATAGTGCAATTGCTCACCATACCAATTCAGAATGTGGTACCATTCAGTGTTCCACGGAGCTTAAACGCAGGGCACAATCTTGTAGCACAAGCAAAAGATAGGAAGACCATGCTATCTTCAAGCATATGAACTTTAATTATATGAACAATTGAGAGAATTTAAATGTACTCCAGAGGAAAACACAACAGAAGTAATGATCAATCAGACTGCTATGCAATATGACTGGATGACTGGTAGTAATATTTAGTTTGCAATCTCTGTATCAGGTCATTCAGGTTTCTAGATGATAGAAGCAAAAAGGAGCTAGAAGCAAATAGGAGAAAACAAGGAAGATGTAAATGCCCACTGAAGCCATAAACAAATGATACATAATTTGAGGAGAAAAAAAAAACACATTCTGCAACTTTTCAGATCAGCAAGTGCAAGTTCATACTTCACAGGATGCAGAATTGTACACCAAACCAAACATAATGGGTGATATCAGTTGAAAAGTTGAAATTTTGCAGTGCATAAATGCAGGCATACTTTTTTCTCAAAACATATCAACTTCAACTATCTGAACAACTGAGATTGAACTTAAATGTAGTTCAGAGGAGAAGATAACAGAAGCGATGATCAATCAGACTGCTATACAATGACTGGTAAGGGTAATATTTAGTTTGCAATCTCTGTATCTGGTGATAGAAACAGGGTAGCTAGAAGCAAAATGAGAAAACAAGGAAAGACACGTGTGAAAAGAGATATCGATGCTCACTGATATCAGCAACCTAGTAAAACCCCCATTTCAATGGGGTCCAATTACCATATCTATAGCTATGTACATACTTCTATGAGGTTGAGCTTCCCGAACTTCACAATTTGCCAACATCTACTCCTACTTCCCCATTGCAATCGTGTTCAGCATCATCATCATCCCTAGGCCGCTTACCTAGAACGGTCTGTTTCTCATACTCTGCAAAAGCAGAGGCTGTATCAGTCAAACTAACCTCAGCTGGCTGATCAGCTCCTGTTTGTTTATCTCCACTTGAGTTTGTTTGTAAGGCCACAAGCTCTTGGTCAGACATTGCAGAACTTCCAGAATCCGGCTTCCCAACAGATGTCACATTATCAGGTTGCCTTGTTTGTACACCAACTGAAGGTATTTTCGATAACACATCAGGCTTCATTTCAATATCTATCCAGCGGTTCTTCACCCAATCTTTCGAAATTCTTAAATTCTTTAGCTGGCATACACTAAAAAAGTTCTCACCTGTAAGAACAATAGAAATGCCATCATGTCACAGATATGAAATACAGAATATAGGATTGTTGATCAATGATGAGGTGTACATTGTTGCTTCCATATGTTTGAAAGCAATTCCACTATATGTCATAGACGGTTTACTAACATGACACCTATGAATTTCATCATTTTCATAAGGCGTAGTTTCAAATGACAAAATATACATTCTGCAGACTTTGGGTTAAGCCAATGCAAACACAGTGCCCAGTACATCTACTACATAGATTTTACACTCTCAACACGCATAGAGAACCATTTTATCAAGATAACTTATTGTTTTTCTTATGGAAGACACGATCTGAAAAAAAATTCAGAAAGGAAATTTACCTGGAAAATATATTTGTAGGCTATCAGCTGAAATGTTGTCTGCACTAACTAGAACTCCTTCCCACCAGCCACTAAATTGCCATATATCAACAGCAGTTCCAGGTAAAAGATTAATGCCGTCAACCAAACTATTTTGTTGAGGGCGAGGTCTAACTCTGAATCGCTCTGGGCATCTCAATCCCAGTTTATCAGGACGAGCCAATGTAGATGCAGGTACCCACTCCTACACAGAAGCATAGAGTTTGATTTACACAAGACGAAATACTCTCATCCTATATCAATACATTTTACAGGCTTAAATAAAACAAACCATAGCATTAGGAAGAAGAGAAGGTAAAACAGAATGCCAAACAGTATGGCGTATATCGCCTTTCAAAAGTGCATATACAGCTTAAATTTCACACTAAGATCAGCAGTCATACCTCCAATCTCCCACTATCATCAGCATTCTGGAGATCATCGTACTGAACCTTCAATTTGTTATGATTAGGGCATGACTTGAGAACTGTACACCTGAACCAGCAACCTACAATCCCACTGTCCTGAGACAAGACTTCTATTCTGTCACCAATGTTGTAGGTTGGCATATGCTGATTCTGAGGCCCTATGAACTTGACCGAGAGATGTTTTCTGGGAGATTGCTTACTATTTGGTTTCTGATAAGATGCTATGGAGTCTTCTTGTGGGCCTCGGCAGATTTTAGTACCCAAACATTTTGAATAAAGCCTCTCAAACTGCTTTGGAAACTTAGTCTTCCCAGGTGTGCAATGCTCAGCTGTTTTTATGATATCTGAACCAACATCCTTTTCTTGTTCAGGAGGAAGTTTTAAGGACAAAACAACAGCTTGACTAAAATATCCACGCAATGTTCTCAGGTCGAAACGTTTAAACTTATTTTTACTGTATTGCCGAAAGCAGAAACGGATTCCCACCATAGAAGAATTTGCCAATGTATTGGCACATTTTTCATAATGCTCTGGAGTTAAAACAGTTGCAATATCATCGACACACTCCACACTGATTACTTGAGAATAAGGAGTGATGAAAACTTCGCAAGGATGAGGAGGGGGAGGAGGAATAGCACAAGCAAATTCCTGGTTTTGATGAAACCATCGCACTTTAACCTTTTTCTGCCCCTTCTTATCTTCATACATATCTTCCAAGTATGCAAGATAGCGACTTTCCTCCTCAGACATGACAAGCACAAAAGAGTGTGTCTGCAAAGAGGATGCCATATGAGTCAAGAAAACAATATGGGTAATAGGGCATACACACATGACCATGAAAAATACTTACAGATATTGTGGTTCCATTACGGGAAAAGGATTTATAGTGGCAAAGCTGCTTGCCACAATACCAGGATGAACCAGACCACATAATGTCCGAGCCATAGGCTTTCCCCTAAAAATGTAAAATAAAAAATTATTAAAACACTAAAAAAAGATTAACGCTAAAAAGATGAGAAGAAACCAGATGCATAGTTACAACTGATTGCGTACCAGATTGTGACACATAAAGCTATCAGGTTCTCTGTATCCATCCAATCCAATGTCATGAGCCATATGTGGCCCGAATTTTGAAAGTTCTGAAATGAGCAAGCCATCAAAACAAATTATTCATCTGTTATCATGCAATATGCTGAACATGGATAACAAACTAGTAATCAGAACTCAGAACATTATGTGCAAGAAAGGGAACTAATAAAAGATTGGTTGCAAAGATAATCTTAACTGACAAGCTACCTATAAAGTTGAACATGGAATTTGTCTGTTGGAAAAGGATTCTCTTTGAACTTCGAGCAGGCAATCGCATAAGCACTTCCAAGTTCCAAATGTTGTGATTACATTTCACATATATTACCAGCTACTACTAGTATATATCAAGTGTTACCATGTCTAATCTGAGGGATGAAAATGAATTGAAGGCCTCTACACAGCTATGGGCCTTCAGTGAGAGCCCCTTGAAGGCTTAAATTTGTCTGATTGTATCAGTCGCAGAAAATTTGATGATGCACTAAAGAATGTCGCAGCAAGTTGCACAGGATCTTCTAGAAACTAAAAATATTGCTACTAAAATCTAAGCTACATTCATGGCTATGTGCCTACAGGAGACAGCGAAAATACTCCATTACTTTATTATGTTCCAAAGTCACTACACAACATGTAACATGTTAAATAAACAGCTATTGATACAGTCAATGTCAGCCAAACTAAGTTATGAGCAATAGAAACAAAAGTAGGCGAGAATTACTCGAGGCGAGGGACTTCGCCGGAAGGAAGGAGGCGAGCCAATCCACCACCTCACGGCGCGACCGCCACTTGCGTGCAAGCACTCCCGACCCGCCGTTGCCATCAACCCCGCCGCCACCACACCCCTGCGCCTCGCGGAAGTCCTCGGAGACGACATAGAGCATGTGGCGCAGGCTCCGCTCGGTGCCCACGACGGCAAGGTGCGAAACCCCGGCCGTGTCCTCCAGGTAGTAATGCACGACGCGGCTGCCCCTCTCCTGCGACACGAAATCCTCCCTCCACCTCACGAACTCCGGGCCGTCGTCCTCCTTAGCCATCGTCCTCACAGCACTACCACCAAGAAGGAAGCCCTAAACAAAAAAGCGCTAAACGAAACGAGCAGTCTCCTGTGTCAAGCTCATGCCCTTTGAGGAGATTCTCCGAAAAAGAAGACACCTTTAGGGCTCTCTCTCTCCCTCTCTCTCAGCAGCGCTCCCCTCAGAAGCCTCAGGGAACAGGAGAATTTAACAGGAAACTAGAGATTAACCAAGAAAACGAGGGAGTTGAAGAAGGGCCGCCGGGGATTTCTCGGAATCCCCGGGCAGGAAGAGGAAACCCTAGGGATTCAGGGGGATTTGGGCGCGGTCCTCGCCGGCCAAATCGGCTTGAAACGGAACGGGTTCAAGCTGAGCAGGAAACACTCCATGAATCGGCCACCGACGGCGGCGGCGGCGGCAAGGCGGCGTTTCTCCGGCCGATTCGCGCCAAGGAGACACCTTTCCCTCAAAATTTGCTGCTTGGTGCCGCTCCGGCGTCGACGGCGGCGGCGGGCGAAGAGAAGGGGCACGGGCGGGAGAATCTTTCCCCCCGCACGGGGTCCTGCAAGGTGGGCGTCGCCGCGAGGATCGAGCCCTTCTCCCTCTCCGGCGGCGGCGCGAGCTGCGGCGGCGGCGGGGGAGGAGGAGGAGTAGAGAGGTGGGAGATGGACAGGTGGGAAGGCGAGAGAGAGAGGAGAGGGGAAGGGTAGAAAAGAGAAGAGAAGGGGAAGGATTGACGGGAGGGAATCTGCTCCGTTTCGTCACCTGGGGTTGCGGCGGGGGAGCGGGTTTACCGGTAGTCGGTAAATGTGACGGAGGGGGGGTTGGTGACTTTGGATGTGGGTTTTTTTTTTTACCTTTTGCTGCTGCCGTTGGATTTGGAGGATTTAGGAGGAGTGCGTGTGATAAAGGAAGTCTTCGGCTTACGTTTTCGGTATAGTAAAATTGGATTGAAGAAAGTCAAAACGAGTTGATAAATGGTTCTTTGAGGACGTGACGTGTCGTTTAATCAGGGTGGAACCAGCAGCATTATCGAATAAAATTTTACGATAATTGATTTTTTTACGAATGGTGCCGGTCAAACTTTTAAATAAAGTATTTAGTTTATAAATTTGAAGATTATATGTATATTTTTCTTCAAAAGTACATTAATAATTCACAATAAAGTATATTATAGTAATTTATATTCTAATAAACAACCATGGCGAAAGTTATATTCTGAAGACCGTTTTGTTGTCCAAACATAGCAAGAGTTATAAAACTGAAGTAAAGTAAGTAAACATGATTGTAGAGAGTTCAGTTAGATGCATAAAAAGACCCTGTTTGGATACATGGATTTTTTTTAAAGTCTCTGTCACATCGGATATTTGACACTAATTAAAAGTATTAAATATAGACTATTAATAAAAACCCACCCCATATTTTGGACTATTTCGCGAGACGAATCTATTGAGCCTAATTAATCCATGATTAACGAATGTGACGTTACAGTAAACATTTGCTAATCGTGGATTAATTAGGCTTAAAAAATCATCTCGCGAATTAGCCTTTATTTATGTAATTAGTTTTATTATCAGTCTATATTTAATACTCCTAATTGACGTGCAAACATCCGATATGACACGAACTTAAAAAAAAGTTTCTGGATCCAAACAACCTCTAAAACTAGATAACTATGTGGCTACTAATATAGTCTTTTTCAAACATAATGGTGCATATTTTCTTTAAGCACTTGTGGAACCAAGGACAATATTAAATCTATAGCTAACAAATTCTACCAGTATCCCAATTCCTTAATGTAATATTATTTTATGTTATTTATCTTTTTTCTTAGAATTAGACAGTACAACGTGGACACTCACAGCGCACGCACATTCACCCCTATGAACACACACGCGCAAACCCTACCCCTATGAGCATCTCCAAAGACTAGGCCCGCAAATTTTTGAAATTGACGAAGTCACCACGGACGCCTCGTTGTCGACGGGTACGTCGCTTACCACTAAAAGCACAAATCGTAAAAAAATTGTTCCCACAGGGAATCAAACCTAGAATCTCAGATGTTAGTGAGGCTCTTGTAACCACTAGGTTATAGGCCCGTTCGCTTTATCTTGTGTATCTAAACATGCTAATATGTGCGTGTTCAAATACATGGCCATTTATAATGATTTCATTGAATCTATGTAGAATAGGAATGACGAAGAGCTACCAATCGACGATAGTGAACATGACAACGAGGAAGTCAATTTCAGTCAATTTGTCCAATCTTTATGAGAGCGGCGCTACCGCTATATTCATTTGTTGCTTGTGCTTTACGGTTTGTTCATTCAAAATTTAAATGAACCATAACACTCTGTACTAAAGCTATACACAAATACGTGTCAAAAAAAAAATCTATACACAAATAACTAGAGGGCCTCTTTCGAGCAGAGAAAAGCAATTAATTTGCTTAATCATTGAGCAGATAAAAAAAAGCACCAAACTTTACGTTTTGCCTACTGAAAGCGCAAAAGCACAAAGCTCTACCTTGGCACAAAACACACCAAACCAGCCCATTTATCTAACCAACCAACCCACAGGCATGAACATTCACTACAACCGGCCCAATCACCACAAAATTCCCCACGGCCCAACGACATTCGCTGCGGCAGTACGGCCCAATTACCAGCCGCATCCCCCACCTCTTCCTCCATTTCTCCTGCAGATGGCGATCACACACAAGAGAATTCATCACCACACATTTCTCCATTTCTCCCTCTTTCTTCCTCCTCATCGCCGGCCAATCATCATCAGCAGCAGCGGCGCAAGATGAACCACCTCTCCCTCCTCCACCTCCCTCTCATCTCCCCAATCCACCTCCACCGCCGCCATGGCAGCACCACCACCACCATCCCCCAAGCTCACCTCCCTCACCATCCCCAAACCAACCACCCCCAACCCCTCCTCGCCGTGAAATCACCGCCGGCCGAGCCAGAACCCGTCACAGCCGCCGCCGGCGGCGGCAGGACGTGCGGGCTGCCGACGTGGGCGCTGATCGGCGGCATCACCGTCGGAGTCGCGGTGGTGGTGGCGCTGGCCGGGCCGGCGGCGGCGCTGGGGCCGGAGGGGCCATTGGTGGAGGAATTCTGGGACAACATGCGGCGGTACGCGCTGTACGTGGTGACGGTGAGCACCGGGTTTGCGTACACGCTGCTGGAGCCGATCGTCGAGCTGCTCAAGAACCCCGTCACGGCGCTGCTCATCGTCGCCGTACTCGCCGGCGGCGGCTTCCTCGTCTCCCAGGTGCTCAACGCCATGGTCGGAAACTCCGACTTCATCTACAGCTATAGCCAGTAGTAGATGAGTATAGTAGTAGAAGAACAGTCGAATTTTCCCCGTGTAATGAATGAATGAATGACCAGATTGTGCCTGCAGCTAGAACAACAGGTGATATTGAGATATGATCGAGAGTTTAATTGCTTGGTAAATGTGGCCGTGTGCCCGTGTTGAGCGTGTTTGGTGTGAATGAATTTCGAGCAGGATTGGGGAATTGCTTCCTCGATCAGGATGCAGTGTCAATCAATCGTTCATAATTCTGCTACCGAAAAAAGACCGAGCTAATAAGCAAACAGGCTGCAAACAGAGATTGATGCTCTAATAGACAACATGCGATCTGGATTCATCAAAAACAGAAAACTTTATCCTATAGCATCAGAAATGGTACAGGTTGCACTCAAGAAGAGAAAACCAATGATGCTATAGGATCATTTCTGAAGACTTGTACCATTTCTGAAATTAAGACTTTCATGTAAAATCAATGGTTTTGATTATATAATTTGTGATGAACAATTGGTTATTAATTTGGTTTGATGGATATTTGGATTTTTGGTTGAGAAGTGTTTTTCGGGATGGACCGGTCTGACCGACGTTGAACCGGCGGTCTGACCGGCCTGATATAGTACGCAATCGGGAGATTTTTATCGGACCG
>CM002485.1:18598915-18611173 GCA_000325765.3 Leersia perrieri | reverse complement strand
GAGTTTTTGGAGAGGAGTGCTGTGGTTGCACTTTGTAAACACATATTGAAGCAATAAAGTTGATCTATATCTACAAGTTCTTCGATATCGTGTTTTTGGCGGCGGTTCCGGAGCCCCGACGGTCAGTCAGACCAGAGGTGTAGGCGCGGTCAGACCGGCCTAAACACAGCGGTCAGACCGGATTGTGACAGAGGGAAAGTAATTTTTATTCCGCAAAAAGTTACTGGTTTTTTGTGTTCCAACTATTCACCCCCTCTCTAGTTGTTTTGTCTTCTTGTTTTTGATCCTACATTTCACACAGGCTACATTTCACACAGGCTTCGACACAGTAAGTTGGCCGTGTACATCCTTGTTGGATGTAGAGGCTGGGTTTTAATCCATTATCTAAAAAAAATAAGTAAGTTGGCAAGCATTGTTGAGGGTTTTGGAAGTTAGATTCCAAGAAATTGAGATAGACTGGATGAAAGCTATATGCATAGGCAAAGCACAGGTAACAATTAATGTAGACAAGGGAGAGCTGATCCAGTATAAAAGAGAAGTTAGGCAAGGTGATTCACTTTCACCATACTCCAAAAATAAAAGAGGAGTATTTTGTTCATTATAATAGCAGATGTTCTACAAAAATGGTCCAATAGGCATAATAAACGGGATTAGTTCTCTCATCCACTGGACATACAAGGAGCTCGTCCAACGTTAAAATACAATGATGACACTTTGATACTTATTAAAGGAGACACAAACCAGACAGAGGTGCTAAAACAACCACTAAACTCTTTTGCTTCTTTCTCAGGCCTCAAAATCAATTATCACAAAAGCACTTTGGTCCCAATTCACATGACCAACTCCGAAGCTGATAGTGTCACAGATATTGCATTGTCCAATAAGTTCACTGCCATGCAACTACCTGGGTCTGCCGTTATCCACAACAAAAATTTCACACAATATGCTAGCACTGGTATTATCAACAATTGATAGAAGGTTGGCTGGTTGGCTGCCAATTTTTTAGGGGGAAGGCTTCAAATGATATGCAGTCGTATCGGCAATTCCAACATACTACATGACATGTTGCAAATGGCCTGAAAAAACCAGTGGCAGACGCGGTAATTTTAGAATGGGGGTACAATTTAACATGTCAGTTTAATATAAGAGATGAAATGTTTATAATAGAAGGATAAACTAAACTGCATGCAATTGATATTGCATTTCGAGAGAGTTATATTTGGATTTTTTAACTGAAAAAGAGAGATTTAAGCCTAACTTACAATATTTCGCTAAACATACACGCTATATTTAGTGCTTTCTCTAGAAATTTGGGGTACAGCTGTACCCATGACCCTATACTGTGTCCGTCCCTGGAAAAAACAATCGAAGCGGTAGACAAATTAAGACGAGCATTCCTGTGGAAAGATGAGAAAACTGCCGATGGAGGACAATGCTTAGTGGCTTGGAAAACAATTTTACTATACAAACAACAAGGAGGGCTAGGAATAAAGGACTAGAAGTAAATGATGTGGGACTACAACTGAAGTTAGGGGCCAAAGTGTTGTCAGGAACACACAATCCAATGTGCAGTTGCTTCGGGGATCGATACATGATGAACACAATACCTTTGACACCACCGGCGAGTGATACAACGACCTGGAAATCCAATCAATCATACACCTCTTGATTTCGACAACTAAAGTCTCACTGGGAAATGGAAGGACGACGCTATTTTGGAAGGATAATTGGACACAAATGGATAGACTTTTCACAAGTTTCCCCACTCTATTCTCCTTTGCAAAGAACGTCACAACTTTAGAACAATTGTTGGCAGATTGATCTCTACCCCAACCTTTCTCAGCAAGCACAACTTGAGTTGTAGGATCGCATGTACCTTACCCTAGATATGACAGACTATAGGAAATTTATATACCCAAACGAAAAAAAAAATTCAACGGCCAGCGCTTACCAGATATTCACTTACCATGTAACAATATGGCATGCAGCAAAGTTCCTTTGGATTAGAACTATCCCAAATACATGCAAAATGTTTATGTACTTGGCATTCAGGGAGAAACTCAACACCAAGGTTAACATGACAAAGAAGTAATGGGACAACAACCCACATTGTGACTTATGCCCAACATTAGAAATAGCAAATCATATTATATTCCAATGTCGAACTTCCACATACTTATGGGAAGATCTGGGATTGATAAATCTTTCCAACAAAAAAGGCCGTCACCAATAACCAAAACCAAAATAACAGAAAAATTGAGCCGATTTGGTTATAGCTTGTGTACACGCATTATGTAAAGACATGAACAACAATGTATTTGAAAGGCAGCGCAATCACATACTTCTACTCTGAAAAGACAAATAGGTGAAACATTGGAGCAATGGTATATTGCATGACCTCCCCCTCCCACTCTCCCAGCCACATGACCACCGGCGACCTATACGATGGCACCGAAGCCTTCGACGTCGCACTAAAACTTGAAGGCCTCCGATGACATTGTGAAGAGCGCTATGGTGATGGACTATGTATGTGCTAAGTGTCGATCGAGGATTTGCCTATTAAATGCAGAGATGTCGTAAGCGACCTTGCACAAGATGGTAGAAGCTTTGATGTGTACCCCTCCGTCCCAAAATGCTTGATGTTTTGGCTCTTGAACATTGTCCAAATTACCTGACGTTTGGAGTGAGCAAGCATGGGCCATCAGCCGTCAAATCAACCTTTTCCACTCGATGTGCAGCTCTGTTGCTCCAAGTTTTACCATGGATGCTACTTTTCCTCTTCACGTCTCTCCATTTCTTTACGGAAAGGACAACAAGTACTAACAACGGTTGAAATGACAACTAGTATTCACATCTGCTGTAGTACTAATTTCGGGGCACATTTGTCATTTTTTTGCTTGGAGTTAAGTTGGCTCTCATGTGTTAGGACGTCAACCTTTCTGGACAGAGGTAGTACCAAAGAATGGATAGTTGTAGGAAGAAGAGGTATAAATTAACTAGTTAGGACAGAGGTAGTATCAAAGATTGGATAGTTGTAGGAAGAAGAGGTATAAATTAACTAGTTGTGTCGTTTTCTTTATGCACAACAATTAAGAACTACTTCATTGATTCTACTTATATGCTTTGTCAGATCGTAACAGTATCCCATCAGTCGTGGCTGATCTTGATATTGCCGAGCTCCTATAGCAAACAAATTGTGTATTCAAGTATGAAACCTATGGTTAATTGTACTTATATTGTTAAAGCTTCAGGTATGTACCTAGTTTATAGTTACATGCATGTGCTATCGCCTGCTGTCACCTTTTGATCTAAGTCTGTTAATTATAGCTAGGATGATGATGATGATGAAGTGGCTTGCCCAAGTGACGATGTCATGATATCCCTTGAGGAGCATGCAAATTTTATACTCCTGGGAGACAGTGAGTTCACAGGCACTGGATGGAACATCTACGACCCTGTGGTTGACAAGTAAAAAAACACCCCTTGTTGAAGTAGATAATAGTCTCACCATGCTAAAAGCTTACGTGCCACGAGAAGTTGAGCTGATGGTGATAAAATGTTAAAAATTAGTTGTAGTAGGGTAATAATTGAAAGGAAATTAAATTTGTAGTGTTTTATTTTACGAAAGTAAGTTATAGATGAGATAGTAGAAAAACTATTAATTTATGGGAATTATTTGAAGTTTTTTTTCTTTAGATGGGATAACGGGCATGAACGTCACACGATTTGAAAAGAAAAGAGAAAACAGCCGCGGTCAGCTTTTCACACAAGTCCCAGACGAGAAAAGAATCAGAAATGAGCATTCTGTATTGACGATCGTGATTCGCTAACGTACGACGGTGCGAACGGCGAGCGCACGGAGGTTGACCGCTCAAGCCGGGACGGGAGCACCGACACTACCAAAACCCGCTTGCGAGTGCGAAAAAAGGAGAGAAATCGCCCACGCGCGCCGCCGTAAAAGTGCGCCTCGTACATACACAGCCGCGCGCCTACACTACACAAGCGCCGCGCCAACGCCCACCTCCGTGACCGTGCCCCCGTCCTCCAGTCCAGTACGACTCCTCCGTGCGTCTCACGGTCTCGCGGTCGCGGCCCGCGCGTCAACACCTTCAAGCGCAGCCATAAACGGCGGCCTCGTAGTACATGATACAGTACGCGCACCCACACGACGCCTCCGCGCTGCACACGGACCACTGCTCGTCTCACGGTCTCGCACCCATCGATCAACACGCGAAAATCTCTGCGACCACGGCCTACAGTCGCGGGTTGCCTTGTGTTGCCGCCTCGTTGTGTGTCCCGGTGCCTGCCTCGCACTCTCGCGCCGTCGCGCGTGTGTGACGTACGGCGTTTTGCCTGATTGCCTCCTCGACTCGCAATGCCTTGCGCGGCGCTCGGGGCGATCATTGGCAAGGAGGAGGGACACAGCTGAAGCAGGTGAAGCTGCAGATGGAGTGGAGTGGAGTGGCATTGAGTGTACTGTGTACATGAGAGTGGCACGGAGGCAGCAGAAGAGGGGGAAGGCATGGTTCGTCAAGGCGAGGGGTGGTACCGTGGTGACGAGCAGCGGCACATTTCGTCAAGGGTAACGTGCCGGAGTAGCAATATTGTCGCATGCTTACTTTGACTGTACCATCTTGTAGTCATGCTACATGCTTCCATTAGGTTGTGCTTCTGGAGTATTTACTGAAATAGGTACAAGAAGCTAAAAAAATGTAAGGTGCATACCACATTGTCCATCTTCTGAAAAGGAAGTTTCATCTTCCCGATATTCTCGCTACTAAATCATTAAGGCGTTAATTCTTTTGTCTGTTGTTTCACAGGGGAAACAGTGGTGACTCCAAATCTCCCAAATTCCTCTTTGTTATTTGAGTGGGTACAACCAATCAGCATTTTCTCCCTAGTTTAATCCGGTAGAGCCAATCATCACCCGGAATAATGCTTGCTGGTCTAATAACCAATCCGATAGAACAACATGAAGAGGTATCGAAAGAGCAGATGTAGACATGCATCAACTAATGTCACCATTCGAGACCATAAAGTTCTCTTACAACAGGAGTACAAGTAATAATATTACGAAACGCCATAAACACGACAAGTTTGATCACGCCAGTGGCATTAAAATCGTATGGATTAAGCCAATCCAAAATTCCAAACAGATCAGCTTAACATAAAAAAAAGATCAGGATGTCCTCAGACCCTCTGGCCTCTGGGTCAGGTGTACGGGACGACAAGGCGTGTTTTCGTGGATGGCACAAACTGACGGGCATGTACGAAAACATCGCACGATTTTGCGGAAACAAACTGGCGTGTATTTCTCATGAGAACGAAAGCGCAACGTCAGCAGCAGCAGCTCTCACATTACATACCCCCAGGAAAAAAAGGAATCAGCTGTGAGCATCTCTCCACTGAGTATGAGCGATCGCGAACGTGCAACGGTGCGACCGCACGGATCAGATGGGTAACGTGCACACTAGTGCGACACACTCTCTCTGCTACCGCCCAGCCCGGAAGCACCGACACTAAGGGCCTGTTCGGCTGGCTGCCAGCCAGCCTTTAAGAAAAGCTCATTCAACCAAGCCAGTCTTTATAGAAAAAATTATTCAGTCCAGCCAATTTTAGCCAGCCGAACAGGGCGCGAGCCCCCGAGCGCTCGCGGGCGAAGCGGAGCGGGAAAAACGTCCGCGGCGAACGTGTTAGGTGTGCGTACGTGGGAGTGGAACGGTGGGAATCGGCGGAATCGCCCACGCGCGCCGCCGTACACATCCGCGCCGGCCGCCTAGCTACCCGCCTCACGGTCGCGGCGCCCATCACACACGCGAACACCCACCCGACTCCGCGCCCGCAGTTCGTCGCCAACATTTTTTCACGGGGTTGCCGCCTCGCGGCCGTGTCACCGTGTGTCACGGTGTCTCGCGGGTGTGTGACGGACGGCGTTTTCACCCGCGTTTTGCCGTGCGGGGTGCGCTCGGGGGCAATCATTGGCGAGGATAACTTCATGTGACGGGGGCAGGGCACACACAGAGCAGAAGCAGAGGAAGATCGACGCAAGTGGAGTGCAGTGGTATCGTGGTTGGTTGTGGCCTTGTGGGTGTGAGCGAGTGAGTGACCACCTTGGCGAAAGGTGGTAAGCGAGCAGCTGGGACAGAGGAAGGTTCCAACATATTTTTCTCGCTTTGGTGAGATCGATACGACGAATGGATAATGAGTTGTGCAGCACTTTGGAAGATTAGGGAAAGAAAATTGGCTTTCGCTGGCCCCTGTTCCAGATAGGATCGAGAATTCGAGATGGCTATGGCCTTACAAGAACAAAAGGCACTCGCATTAGCACACCATTACTCCATTAGTTTACTACTCACCGTTGTTCTCATGTGGTGGTTGGGCCCTAAACCGGTGTCGTACATACTCTTGCTTCATCCCGTTGCCGACCGACAAAGGTACGCATACACGGTAGTAAGAACAAAATGCCAAAAGTATGTGGCATCCCGAAAATTTTCTCATGGTTGTCTCGTTCGGTTCAGTGCATTTCACCTCCATTTATTGGCAAATTTGGCCGCATTTCGCCTGCCCGCTCGCTCTAGCTACCGTGAAAAAAAAAAAGTCAAGCCATGGTCATGGAGACGCCGCCAAGTGAGGTGTCAAAATCGGTGGCTGCCACCATCCCAGGCTGTGGGCTTTCATGCATGCATGCACGCGCGCTTGCCGCTTGGACACAAATGGCCCTTCTTTCCATGGCAGAAAAACACAAAGACACATCAATGATGCTAACATTACATCACCTGCTAAATAATGCTTGTTTTTTTTTCTTTCTGTACTCCCTTTCTTGTTCACCTTTTTCAGAGTCATGAAATGCACATAATGTTTCAATTCTCTTAAGGAACAAATTAGAGCATAGACATTGCAAATTAAAGGAGAAACATTATACTATTTCCACAATTCCTTTCTGAATTCTAGAAGTGAGTCGTAGACAGTACTACAGTACCAGTCTGATTAGGAGTATTATTATCCTTTTCTGAAACGTGTGTGTCCAACGCAAAGAGAGGTCCACCTACTGACACTATATCGCACATGCTGCAACACAGCTAATAAGGGGGTCAAAATGTCATCGAGGACCGAGGTCCCACCTGTCGGTGGGCTTACTAGGCTGATTTGAAGTAATCTAAGAGAGATGATATTTATACCAACACACCTTCGTGTGCGTCAGTGCCCGAGAGATCAGGTTTAAAGCCACGCACCCACCACCTTCCCAGTACACCACATCACCCTTCTCACTTCACGCCTCTCTACTCTCTCCTCATCTACTCTCACGGCGGTGAGAGTATCACCGGCGGCCGCCGGTACCGTCTCCTGATCTTCCTCCGGCGTCCAGCTTAGGCCACAGCGGAGGCGACGCGAAGCCGGCCACACCGCTGCCGTCCTCATGGCAGACAAGGTAAGAGCTTTTCGCCGGATTTGATGTATGTTCTTGGTGTTCTTTCAGGCGCTGGTCTGACGTTTTAAGGGTGAGTGGCTGGCTGTGGTAGGAGAAAAAACGTCGGTGCGTGTCTAGGAATTTTCTGAATGCTCTTTGTTGTCCAGAGGTGTTGATCTGTGTGTGTTTAGTAGTATTGATTCTTGCCTAGTTGCCTTCTATGTTTTTCTTCACTTCCTCGATTGGGGCTGGGTGTATGCGGTATGCCTGCATGGTCAGAATTCAGAACAGAGTTGATGTGTTTATGCAGAAAAATCTTTTTTTTTCCCCTTCCTTGGAGGAGAGATATTGTTGTAGCCTGAGTGAAGTTTGGTAGAGAAGACTTTCAGGTCTATTGGAGATTGTTGACAGCCTGAATGCCTGATGGCATTATCTTGAATAGCTAAACAGTAAAGAAAGTGTCAGGCACGCAAAACACAAGCGTGGTAGCTGCAGAAATGAAGTGGAGAGCAAGCAAAATACTACTATCTCTGACCCAAACTCCTTTCCTTGTTGCCAACCGCTTTCATGCGAAGATCAAGGCAGACGTTGTTTTACTCAGACCGTGTTTTCGTTTTCAAACAATCTTTTGAACAAAGTTACAAAAGGGTCACGCTCCCAATCTCCTTTTCATACTTCTTTTTATGCTTCCAAAAGAAACACTTCCATCCTTCGAATTCTTGATTTCCCAATTCAAAAGTTGACCACTGAATTTTCACTTCAAAAATGGTTTCCTCTGGTTCTAGAAGAGAAAACTGATCCCCTGCCCCCCAAGATTCATTTTTGCTTCCCCTATTGTTTTTACTATGACAGAACTCTCAAAAAAAAAAAAACTATGACAGAACAAAAACTAGGTAGAAATGTATAATGTTAGATCCTTTCTGAACCCACAGGTAGAAGAATTAGGCAATTCATAATTTATTCTTCTATCTGCAACTCTGCAGTTAACCCTCAATTAAGAATTGCCAAGTGAATCAAGTACACTATACTGGAAGTATCAACAACTTCAGGATCTGCTGTTAATAAGAGTACTAGTCTATATTAGTTCTGCATTAACCTATCATTTAATCCCTTGATCACATCGCAGATCTCCACAGTTGTGCTCAACGTTGACCTCGAATGCGATAGATGCTACAAGAAGATCAGAAGAGTCCTTTGCAAGATCCAAGGTATGCTATCATATGGCTCATATCATATTCGTATATCATCACTATCTCATCACCAGTCACCAATGCACCAAAGCAGCAAAGGCGAGCACCGTGCAGCATGCACGGACCTACCACTGTTTCGTCCTCACTAACCCAACTGACATGTGGGCCCACACGTCAGTTGTGTTAGTTACTGTGACCTCGTGCGACTGTATGACAGTGTGCAATGCTGCTGCGCACTGTAGGTGTAGATGGAAAAATAAAATTAAATGATGGCTGATGGATTTATGGCTGGTTTTTGTGGTGATGAGCAGACAAGGAAAACATCAAGACGATCTCCTACGACGAGAAGAACAATGCCGTGCTGGTAGCAGGGCCGTTCGACGCCGAGAAGGTGTGCAAGAAACTGTGCTGCAAGGCCGGCAGAGTGATCAAGGAGATGCAGATCAAAGGCAAGGAGAACAAGGAATCCAAGGACGGCGCCGGCGATAAGGCGAAACCGGCAAAATCGGCCGAAAAGGACGCCGGCGCCGGTAAGGCCGACAAGAAAGACGCCGCCGCCGGCGGCGGCGGCAAGACTGACAAGAAGGACGGTGGCAAGCCGGAGAAGGAAGCGAAGGCAGACAAGGCCGCCGCCGCCGCCGCCGCGAAGCCGGAGAAGGTCGCCAAGGAGGCGAAGCCGGAGAAGAAGGTGAAATTCGACGTCGACGACGCGCCGGCGCCGGCGGTGAAGGCCGGTAAGGTGCCGATGCCGATGCCGGCCGGCATGACGCAGGCCGACCTCGCCCCTCTCCTCGAGAAGCTGAAGCTCGCCAAGCAAGGGGGACCCGAGCCGCCACGTGGCGAGCCGATACCGCCGCCGATGATGATGATGCCGCCGCCGGTCACCCAGGGCGTCGCCGTGCCGTCCATCTGGCCGGCTCCGGCCGGTTCCGTCTCATGCTACAGCTACAATCCGGCGGCGTACGATCAATCCTCATACTACGGCGGCTATGGCTACGGCTGCGGCACCGGTTCGTGCCGGTGCCCGTCGTGCGCCGGCAACAAGCCCGGCGGCTACTACGGCATGGCTCCGGTGCCGGCGCCGGCGGCGTACGATCACCAGGGATGGTACTACGGCAACCGGAATCCGTACTACCAGCAGCAGCAGTGCTACGAGGATCCCAATGCCGGTTGCAGCATCATGTGATGGGTATCAGTGCCGTCGCCATGGACAGAGCAATCAGTGCGTGTGGTCACTCTCGCCCACACTCACTGGTAGCTCATGGCCAGTGTTGAAAAAAAGGGGAAAATCTTTTTTTTTTCGGGGGGTGGATGTCGCCTTCTTCTTGTTTATGCCTGTGCGTTTTTGTTTAATTAGGGAGGTTGAGTTGTGCATGTGAACAGTTGAGTTGTGATGTTCTTGGTGTCTAGTTGGATCTTCCTCCTTTTCGAGTATGTGATAAATGGTAATGAGAAATAGAATATACTTGGTAGTATAAGTAATATGTTTAGTTGGAGCAAGTTGACTAATGATGGAGTACTAGTTAAAGATATGAGTCTGATCATCCTCGCTGCTCACAAATTCCTGGGACGATGCAATTCAGCAACTCAAGCCGAAGCACTAGCATGCGCCGAGGGTTTGAGTATTGCAGCGCAGCACATACACATGCCGATTTTATTCGAGATGGATAATATAGAGGTGATTGCTGCAATGAAGAGAAAGAAACACAGAGATCCCCATGGGCGGCAACTGTGGCTGAAGCCAAGAACTTGATTCCATATTTTCAGAATGTGCAAATGTAAAGAGAGAGGCAAATAGGTAGCCCATAGTTTAGCATATTGGGAATGAGGATAAAATCAAGTGCAGAGTGGAAATTGCGTGCACCTGTCCTGATCTTGGACCTTATTAACCAAGAATGCAATCCCCTATTTCTATAATAAATAAATCTCTTTCGGATAAAAAAAACCATGTGACTAATGATGGGTTCAGGGTCTACAAATGCGAAAATGTCAATACTCCCGACCAATTGTGGTTTTAGTGATAACCACGGTAAGCACTCGATTACCAATTAAAACTGATAAAATCTCAATAGCTATTATAAAAAGAGATTAATTTTTTTTATCTGACCGATTTATCGAGTGGTCTCTAAACATGAACTTGCTTAGGCAAGTCCAATAGAAGCAAGCATCTGAGCTGGAAAACAATTTTTAAAAATCAAATGCATTCGTACTCCTACATACTCCTACTCCTAGATCAGCTCGATGTTGCGATTTCTGGGTGATGAACTGATTGGTTTCACTGTACTATGGCATGTGATGGAATGGAATTGAGAAATATGGGGGCCCATATTTCTGTGCCGAAGAGAAGATGCCTATAAAATACAGTACATACATGAATGAGGCTAACCGTGCAATGTGTTTTGGTCGGCCAGATTTGTTTGTCGATGGATCAGATATGTCCAATCATATGGCCAATCAATCAGCGGAAGAGGAGAACGCAAAGTTTGCAATTGCTGCCTCACGGGAACAAGAACTCATTTCCAATTATTCACATCACACGCATTTGCAATATTTGCTGTGTTGCATTAACTTAATCAACCCACAGCCTGGTACAGGCAGAAAGCAGAAGCTAAACCAAAATCTAATGGTTAACGCTAGTAGGAGTACACGACAAGCTCTAATTAGAGAGAGAGCTTCGGTGAAGCGTAAAGCTGAACATTGCTATGGAAAGAATAGGAAAAATGAGAAATGCTGCAATGTTTTTGGGTCCCTCTTCCCCTGCCATTGTTTAGTTAGCTAAAGAGGCTTTTCTTTTCTGTTGTGAATAAGTGTTGCCTTCTTTTAAAGTGTTTGATGCTGCAAGTCTGCAAGACTACATTACTACAAGCTATAGTACTAGTGTGGTCAGTGACAGTGAGATTGATGCCATGACAGGCAGACAATCGAATTAATAAGAAAGATTACGTGTGTCCTAATATATATCTGTATCACATTGCTTGAGCAGAAAAAGGATCAGCCAACAGCAATCAAAGGACATGTCACAAACACCTTAATAATTGGACGTAGAGAGGGCAGGAGCATTGTTGGGGAACAATTGTGCATTGCACGTGCAAGCTAATAGTAGAATCATGCTGATTTGCTGACCATCTGCACTAACCATGGCCATTCACACCGTACTAGACCTCACCTTGTGGTCGGACTATTCGGCCCAATTCCGTCCAAATACAGTACAGTCCTAGGCTACGGTTGGTTTCCTTCACATGGGCTTCTCAGTTCTCATCATTCATTCATTCACTAATCAATCAAGCCGGGGATGAAGAAAAAATTGGGAGGAGAAAAAAATCAAAGCTTTTTCCCCCTGAACTCGTTGTCTAGCAGTCGCAGACTCGGTGAAATCATCGTATGAACCAAATCAAATCAAACGAGGAATTTATGATACATCAAATCAAATGAGAAATTTATGCGACCAGAGCTACTACGAGGCAGAGGTGGAGGCGGCTCGGTGATGGCGGTTGACGAAGTCAGCCACCTCATCGAGCAGCCTCTTGCTGTCATCGAGGTCGTCGAGGATGTAGAATCCGTGGATGGCATCAGGGAACTCGGCGACGACGACCTCCTCGCCGCCGCCGGCGTCGCGGAGCGCGTCCGCGTACTCGCGCTGCCTGTCCTGGTGCGCGTCCC
>CM002485.1:18579401-18598815 GCA_000325765.3 Leersia perrieri | reverse complement strand
CGCCACAGCCACGCGATCCGCTCCGGCGACGCGAACGGCGCGTCTCGGAGCTGCCGCTCCGACGCCGTCGCCGTCTCGCCGCCGAAGAACGGCTGCACCAACACGACCCCCGCCACGGCCGCGACGCGGGCGGCGGCGTGGTGCGCCACGTTGCCACCGGCGCTGTCGCCCGCCACGAAGACGGCGGTTGGGGGTAGCATCAGGGCGCCGCCGGCGCCGGCGTGGACCCAGCGGATGGCCGCCTCGCCGTCGTCGTACGGCGCAGGGAATTTGTGCTCCGGCGCGAGGCGGTAGTCGACGGACGCCACCACGGCCGGGATGGCCGCGGCGAGGCGACGGCACAGCGCGTCGTAACGCGCGGACGACGCGGAGTGGAAGACGAATCCGCCGCCGTGGAAGTACACCACCACCGGAAGCTTTCCGCCGCCGCCGGCGTCTTCCGGCGTTGACGGGAAGAAGAGCCGGACGCGGAGGTGGTCGGAGACGGCGTGGTCGGAGGAAAAGACGCCGGCGGAGTCGGGGGTTGGGTTGGGCGGCACGTGGCGGTCGAAGAGCGAGAGGAGGAAGCGGTTGACGGTGCCGTCGCGGCGGAGCGACGCCGAGTGCAGGACGTTGACGGCGCGCACGAGCAGACGCGTGTGCCATGGGAGCGGCGGTGTCTCGGCCGTCGCCATCGCCGCCATGTCTCTCGTGTTACTTCCGGTGGCGCGCCTCGGCGATAGATAAGGCTACCGACCGGGTTGGGGAGTGTTTTGTTTTTGTTTTTTTTTTTGTCTGCGCGGGTTGGGGAGTGTTTGGGTGGTCTATCGCGTATTGGCGTGAGCGTGACATGTAAACGGTAACCGCAGCAACGTGACGGGGCGTGTGCGCTGGAAATTTGGAGACTTGTAGTAGGTTTGAAGCACAACATCATGTGCTGGACTAGTCACCGGAAATTTTATACCGCAACCCCCGTTTTTTATACTTTAACAAAATTTGAGCTAACCAACGTTATGTATATAAGAATGAAGGTAATATTTAGATATTGTACCACTTAATATAAAATGTTTCAGCAAGACTAATTCCAATTGTTTTATTACTAGGTGAAAAATGTTTCAAAACTTAGTAAAAAAAGAGTTTAACGCAAACACAACATTAAAAATATTTATTAAGAGGGGCGAGTGGATTTGTGCGAATAGCTCTGAAATCCTCCACGGTCAGCGACGAAATCCACCGGACGACATGCCCGGATGGTGCCCAAGCCCACAACCACCGTTAGCAGATGAAGCCCCTCCGCAGCTCTCCCCCGCGCTGTTGGACTTTATCGACAAAGATCATTGAGGAGCTCAACGCCTTGCGAAAAAGCATAGCCCAGAGGGAGGCAGAAGAGGTACAAGTGCTTTGATCTCCGGTGTCTCTGATTTACAATTTACAATTGATGTGTCGATGTTTGATTTGTTCGTATTGTTGGTTCAACTCTTAAATTTCACCTCAGAACTTTTGATACACCATGGAACACCCGAGGGAGGTGTCATGAGAGGGTTATCACGCAAGTCTGCGCAACTTAGAGGTCAGAGCCGATACCAGCCTTGGTGGACTTCGATTCCGAAGTCAAGTCAGCAGAGGAACTAGGTTCCGATGGGAGGGTGACAACGTGACGACGTCACCATCAAAGTCAAGGATGGGGTGTAGGAGGGCAGTGGACGGTAATGGTGGTGAGGCATCTCTCATCCTTGTGGTTAGGTGGCCTGATTGGTGATGACGTCTCTTGTGTCAAAGGGAACCTTGCTAATGCCTAGTTTGGAGAGGAGGGGAGGCGGGAAGAGAGAGAAGAAAGGAAAAGGCTAGTCCAGCGTGCCTCAGAGGTACCAGTGTGTCGGCCCTGGTTTTGGAAACCGGACAGCTCATGTGTTTTCGTGTACCAATCCCTTGATCAGTAGTTGGTACACACATACAAAGCGATATCATAACATAGAATGCATAGAAATAAGGCTAAAGGATTAAATACCTTGAATTAATAGAGCCCAATAGGCCACAATCTAACAGATAAAGCAGTAGCGGAAGAACACGTATTAGGGTCCAGGCAACATGCCCACAGGCAGTTGACTAGGACCGCGACTTAGCTCACATTCAATACTTTGATCCCTTCTCCTGTTTCTGTACTAATTAATTAAGCAAGGATGAGTACTTACGTACTCAGCAAGTCACCACGGAGTATGCATAAATATGAAGGATATAACAAGAATGGCTATACGGTTCATTTGCATAAAGCTAGAGTTGCAATAATATGTAATAGATTCAAATGCATTTCCACAAACTGGTTTTCTGCACGTATAGTTATCCATGTGTTAGAGCCTCACACACGGAGGGTAACCCTTCCTACAACAATCCCAATTCCTGTGTGGAGATCCTTCGATGCCCAGGCACCTCCTCCGGTACACCGAAGATCAGTTTGGCATCCCATGCCAAGTGCGGCGGACAGGAAACCCGCGTATAATCTATACATCATCGGGGCAATGCGCGTGTGCCCACTCTTAATTTCCATTTCTTCTCCTAACCCCAATTTTTATAAAAACTAATCCAGATGGTCATAACTCCGCCCAATGACCGCGGGCAGGGCTATTCGGATAGTTTTAACTCTGCAGAGGTTGTACGCTGGACCCACACGACGTTACACTCAAATGCCTAGCCGGTCAGGGCATTGAGCGCAAATGCAACGACAAGGCTTTTACAATACGTCCCTACTGACAATATCCTGGCAATGGCCCTATGTGCACTAGGGTAGGTGACTCTACCCTAAGCGGACCACCGGTGGGCAGGTCACAACACATCCGGTACTCCTCACCTCCTTTCGTCCGACTGAGTCACCAGCCACTACACACATGTGATGTCCCCGACGTCTCGCTGACCCATCACTCCAGGATGTGAACCTATCCAGACTACCTTTGCCAGGCCTCGCCTGCAAGGCCTAGTCCGCCCCTCGATCCAGACCACCCTTGGCGGGCCTCTAACCCCTATGGCGCAGTCCGCCCATCGACTCAGGTATATGCCTGAAGTTCACTAAATTAGTCGGCCCTCATCCGTCCCATTCCAGATATGTGGTCGTACAGGTAAGTAGCTAGAGGGCACAAGAGGAACTGGTCCTTAATTGACTTGGGCATGCAACTATGGACCTCTCACCCATCGGTCCCTATCATCCCGCATACCCAAGTCCTAATCATACATTATTTTTATTAAAAACATCCCAACCGGTTCATCATTTCATAATTCAGCCATCTTCCCGATGACTGTCCATCCAACTTTTAGTAGTCATTAACGAGTAGTCGTGTCATCCATATATAACTAAAGCATGGCTAAGCATGGTTATCATGTGTAACAATAGTTGAGCTACAAAGGTTGGATAATCGATGAATTTGGCATGTGGCATTTATAACGTGGTAGGACATAATATTCATTGGCATAATTTAAAGTAAAGCATGCATTTTGCAATCAACATAATTTATAAAACTGGGATCAATATGATCAAAATGGGGGTGTGATGACTTGCCTTGCTCATAACGATCTGCTCGATTAATTGTTTTTTTAGCTAAAGTCGTCTCCTCCTCGAGTGGTACAATTGTGGTTCTCACAGTAGCGACACGATCTAAAATACGCAAGAAGAAGCAAATGCAACAATCAAACAATCAATCAATCAGACATACTGGAGACTAAGGTTAGGGCTAAACATGGTGGTGGTTCGCGCTCACAAATAATTGCTCCCCGGTGTCAGTAGGCTTCGCTAACTAGCGCGATCTTAAAAGTGAAAGGTTTTTATAGGGCTTGGGCACGCGCAAGTTAGGTCAGAGCTCGGCGTAGGCTTGATAACAGGCTAACGCGGAGCAAGTAGTTTATATTTTTGTGATTTACATTGTGGCCATTGGTATGGCTTAACCTAATAGTCCATTTGCCATGAATTCGTTGGTTTACCAATTTAGGTGTCACTGTATTTTACTGGCCTGTTATTGTATCTCTTGATTAAGCGCATGACCAGCTAGGGTCAGCCGATGCGGTGTGCATATATTGTTATTTAATAAAATTGGTGATTAAAACCAATTTAGGAAGAGGTACGGTTATTGATATCATTTTAAATACTTTAACAAAATCATTCTATAACCCTACACTTGGTTGTTATGTGTCCAGTACTTTACTTGGCTGTATATCAGTCAATGGTTACTAGAATTGATACTATATGGTTTTTAGGTTCTTAACATATACTCCTATTTGTTCTGTTTATCAACTAAGTGAATTTCTATTGCAATTGGAACTAAGGGCTAAACATATATTCATGCTTTTGGGTACTAACATGTCCTGGAACATTTCTATGATCAAGCGTATCTACAGTTTTAACCAACACATGGGTAAAGATACATATAGCTTTTATTTATCTAGCTAGTTTAGCCTAGGTTCCAAGTTGTGCAAAAATATATAACTTGACAATTTCTATTCTCCAGTCCAGATTGTAGAGCTTGAATTTACAAAATTTTAGAGACAAGTTTCACTAAATTCCGAGCTAAAATGAGTGAGTTATGGCCCTCCTAATATTCAAATTTGAATTAAATCAAATTAATGGTGAAAACCTACTGTGCAGTCATTAGTTTAACCCGGGCATTAGGATTAGGCTTAATCTGATTCGGTGTGGGGCCCGCATGGCAGTGAGTCTCTTCTTCCCTTTCCCCCTTCTCTTCTTCTACCTCACGTGTGCCAGCGAGCGCGGCCGAGCGTGGCTAGCCGGCGACGGCGGCCGAGCAGGCGGAGCGGTGCGGGGACGGGCTCGCGAGGCACCGAGGCATACCTGAGCGGCGGCGGAGGGGTTGCATTTGCGCACGGCGGTGGCGGCGAGGCGATTCGGGCGGCCCGGGGCGCCGGCGGGGTGGAGCTCGCCGGGGCTAGGAGATGGGCCAGGGAGCTCCGCCTCGTCGAGGGGATCCCGAAGCCCCTACCTCCTCAGTCTGGTTTGGTCCGTGGTGGCCCGTCGACGACGGCCGGCGATAGGCGGCGGACGGCATAGGGAGAAGGCACGGCGCCGGCGATGTGGGTCATGGAGCTCGATTCACTACTCTGGGAGCATTGCCTTGCCCTGGGGATCAGTAATTGACCCCTGGATTGGTTCGATTTTGCCCGAGCCGGGCTGTCCACGGTGGCCGGATGCAGAGCGGCGTGCGGGCATGTGTGTGTTGGTAAAGCGCGCGGCGGTGCGCCGAAACGGCGTCGCCGGCGAATGATTCTTGCTACACATTGCAGGAAAAGTGCAAGAGAAGAGGGATGGGTTTCGACGAAGTGTTCTCACCTGAGCGGCAGCCGGGTGCGGCACACCGTGCACGGACAGGCAGGCGACGATGTACTGCTCGGCGGAGGGGGTACGGTTCGCTCGCGACGGATTCACCGCGGCAGCAACATCAGCATGGGCTTGCGGGTCGCTCAGGACGTCTCAGGGTTCATCCTTGAGCTCGAGCGCGTGTGGTTCGCGGAATCATGGCCGCGGCGTCGGCAACGCGTGGTCTGTCTTCCAGGTGCTTGGCCCCGGCGTCGCGTGGCCCTCCGATGGTGCCGGCAGCTCCACGTGTTCTCTTCTGACTCTTGGGCGATGTGGCAGAGGAGGTTGCCTCCACCGATCGAAGCCAAAGAAGAGAAGGGAAGGTAGAGCAAGCTGAGCAGAGGAGGCGAGCTGCGCGAGCGCAAGAGAGGCAAAAAGGAAGCGAGGCCAGAGCCAGGGGCGAGCTGGCTTTATAGACGAGCCTTTGTGTTGTGGTGGCTTGGAGGAGAAGAACGAGGAGTCGTGGTCTCGTCCTCGCGTCGTCATCCTCTGCCAGGCACAGCGCGAATCACGGGACAGAAGATGTGGTCATTAGGCCTCTCACAATCAGAGCAACGAGGGGCCCATAACTCTAGGAAATTTGTGGGCTGAGGACACTGTGAGGCAACAAAGCCCACAATGGAGCCGTGTCCTAATAGACCCACAAAATCTAAAGCCACGCAATTGAGGGGACGAAGCCCACAGCGGTGGCAGATCGACTCGTTTCTTCGGCCCAAAAAATACCCGTTGTACCCCCGAGCGAAGGGCAGTCTCATCGAATTCTCCTCCCGTCTTCTTCCTCGCCTATCCACTCTCCCATCGACCACGCTTCCTTCGTCGCCATTCGTGCTGCAGCTCGCTTCGTCGGCGCCGTCGTCAGCCCCAGGTCGTGCCGGTTGCGGAAACGGCAGAGTAGCCGATTCGTCGCCCCGACCCGCCCCACCGGTGGGAGATCGAGTCTGGCAATGGGGCAAGCTGGATCTAGCCGTCGGCGGTCGGAATGCGGGCATTCGGCCGCCGGATCCGGCGGCTCATCGACCCGAGGTCGCGGATCGTCGAACGACGGTCGCAGTTCGTAGACCCTCGCCGACAGCTCGTTGTTGGGCAGAGGCAGCTCGACGTCCAGCGGCGGCAGCTCGTCGACCCGCCGCGGCAGGATCTCGTCGGCCGCGTCGATGATTTAGCTTGGGAGCCTGCCGGTGCCGGCTCCTGCTCCTCGTCAGGCAGCAAGGCCGTCTTACGAGGTAAGGCGTTCTTGATGGCCCCCCTATGAACTAGTGCGTGTAAAGGCTGATTCATGACATGTATAGAGTTGATCGGGCATTTAAAGTGATGAAACCACACTACATGTGATTCGATTACTGCTATATGTTGAACTGGAATTGAAGAAAAAATCATTTCATGCAGATCGGTGCCGTGCTCTGCAAATCGGTGCTGCGGAGGAGACGTTTGGCGCGGGAACGGAGTGGAAATCGTGTGGGATGGGGGACAAGAGCGCGCGAGCCAGGGGTATTTGGGGGGTTGCGCCGCCAGAGACACAAGCGCGGGGGAACGGTGCCCACAATCGGGTGCCCTAGCCGTCTCGTATCCCTCTCCCCTGCGCAAAACTGACGAGGAAACCAGTCTCCCCTGCAACACTCGAGCAAGCTCGCAGGCAGCGGTTCACGACGATTTTGGGCTTCTCTTTCCTACGTGGTGGGCTCAAGGGACGAGCCACGTAGGCCGATTGGGAGAGGCCTCATCCTCGCCGTCCTGTTCAAGTCCTGTGCAGGCGCGGGTGTCGTTATCCCCGCGTTTTGTCTCCGTGCTCGGTACGGGATGTGAGCCAGGTTGACCGCACGCGGTGCACGGTGGCAGGCGGGCTGCAGAGCGCGAGGCGGTGGAACGGCGCACGGGGTGGCGGGCGCAACGCATCGGCAGCGGTCGGTAGCACGGTCCGTGCTTGCGCGCGTGCGTGTGCCCTGGCGAGGCGACACGGGAGATGGGGGCGAGCAGGGGGAAGTCGCTTGGCTTGGGGAGGAAGGGATAGGGGTCGTCGTCGTCGTCTTCCTCGGCGTCAACGGATGAGGACATGGCGTCATCCCTGACAGGTCCTGTTCGGCAAGTGGGAGCTGCTCCCCCTCTCCTGTGGCTGACGAGCTAGCTAGGTCTAGGTCGCGTGTTTCGACGTGGCGGGGCCCGCGGGCGACAGGGTGGGAACGCGCGGCGGCGCGTGGTGCGGCGCACGGCGTGGCAGTGCGATTGGTGGCGTCGCGCCGCGCGGTGACGGGCGCGAGCAAGCGCGTGTGCGCGAGGCACGGGTTCAGGCACGGCCGCGGCAGCGACGGTCGCGTCGTGCTGCGTGTGCGTGTACCGGGTCGGCTCAGCGTCCGCGGTCGCTGGCACAGCTGCGTTGCGGCTGCCGACCTGGGCGCGCGTCCGTGCGGGGCGGTGCAGCAGCTGCGGTGCACGGGAAGGCACGGCATCCGGCGGCATCGGTCCAGGCACGAGACGGCAACACGGTATCGAGACGGATGCCGACTGGTAGCGACGGCATACGGCGGCGCAGCGGCGACCGGCGGCCATGGCGGCGGCGGCGTGGGAGCAGGCAGGGCAGCGGCTGCTGCTTGCCTAGCTCAGTAGCTTGCCTGTCTGGTTACTGGGCCTGGTGGGCTGTCTTGGCTGAGCTCGGTGGGCTGCCAACTGGGCTCTACTAAGCTTGGGCCAAAGTTTGGTGGGCTGGGTAGCAGGGAGGATGGTTAGTCTACGACTGGTCCGTGGACTGCTGCCTGCTAGGTTGGGCTTCGACTTAGGCTGGGGTTTGGGCCCAACTAGAGTTTGTGATAATAATTCCCTTTAGGAATTTGATTAATATGTGGTTCTATTGTTGTTGTAATTGTTTTCTACTCACGATTTAGTTAATAATCCACTCAATTTAATTGTCACACAGCAAAGGAGCAAGCAAACATTGGCATGATGCAAAAAGTTTTAAAACGTTCGAAAAATTACGTATTTTTCTCTAATGGTAATTTTCGGGTCGTTACACAGTGAGGTCTAGTGGTGATACACTAGGCCAATGGCGAAGTAATAGGCAGTGTGTTGGATTTGTTGGATTGTGGCATCAGTACTAGGGGTGGAATGAAAAGGGTCAGGGTTGGGGTTGTATGACTTACGGTCTAGAATTTAAAACATTCTAGGGTATTTTATGTCAAATAGGCAATCCCTTTTAACAAACCATTATTTCAATTTTGGATAAATTGCAGGTCTGTTTGTAAAATATTTAGCATTCTTCTTTTATTTTCTTGGATGGCCAGATAGACTGAATTTTTATGGGCCAAAAGGCTGTGAGTTTGCACTGGGAACTGGTTGGATGAGATATGTTGGGCTTATGCTGCATCTTATCCGTACAAGGCTGGAACAAATATGATCCAGAAAAGGATGATATATCCACATCGAGTTGTTGGGCTGTTCTTATCTACCATCAGGGACTCTAGCCCAGCCCTTTAGAATACGTTCAGAGTTATTAATTTTTGTCATTTTGTTCATTTCCCATTCCCATTTTTGTTCTGAATCTTACCCCTTTTGCAACACTGTATTTCTTTCTCGCCATAGAGATGTCTCAAGCATCGTCCCCATGGGCCATGGTTGAGCCGATGGTGACCTGGACGGCTGCTTCTTGCGAGTTCATGCGCAAGATGATGATTTGTTCCTTCGCCAATTGATTTCAGCAGCAGCAGGCAGGAGCAGAAAGAAAAACACTACCAGATCACATCGACGGCATTCACAGATCACAGCCAGTTTCGCCACCAAAATCTGCTACAAATTCCTCAACCTTCACCATCATATCCAACGCCGACGTCGCCGTAGTCCTCTCTATTCAGTCGTCTGCTGCATTCTTTGGTGGTGTCGGGGGCTCGAAGAATTACTCTGACGCCCCATCGAAGAATTATTTGGCGGCTCAAATTGAGGAGAGGAAGAAGTAGCCGTTGTGTTTTTTTTTGGATTAGTCCTCGGATTCGTGAATGATACCATTCTTTACCGGCAAGAGTGAGGAGACCATATCATTTGGACCTCGATCCGACGGCTAAATTCGAGTCGAGCCGTTGCCGCTGGGGGATACTGTGTATTAGCCCTTCACTTCACAATGTATAGAAGTCCTAAAAAAACCCTCGACTTATATACATCATAAATAATGCTTGTGTTGATATCCAAACTCTAGCAGTAGATCAAATACAAGTTTAATTAATTTGGAGAGTACCAAAACCACTGCGCAAATGCCAGTCAGACCGATGTCATGATGAGGTCTGATCTCGCCTTGGTTAGTTGGTCTGATCGGTGGACTTGGTTCTTTTCTTTTCTTTGTTTGTGCTGGTAAGTAATAAGTTGGTTATAAGCTTATATAAGTTTATGTCGAGCAGAGAAAGAAAAAAAATGAAAAATGTTGGCTCTAATACAAAAGCTACCTCTATACATGCTCCAAAACGAATACTGAGATGTGAGAGGAAGAGATTGCAAAAGAAAATTAATGACCAAACTTATAGCCTACCTATTATACATGTTAGTTATAAGTGAATTTATATCAAATAAATTGGCTATATTAATTAATTTGCTCTAAGGACATGAGGAGCCTTTATTTATTGCAAGACCATGTTATGACTAATTTAGCGGAGGCATCACCATCAATCTACAATGATTAATTTGTTCGCTTTAAATTTTATTACTGGAGACTGGAGTAGTTTAGTAACGTAGATCTTCATCGATTTATGTTGCAAGTCATTTACGCCCTCCACTTTTAATATTTTTGATATTTTAGACATGATCCTACATACCAAGAAGTGATTTATTATTGTCCATATTCTCTATTTTGCCTACATTAAATATAGTTGATTGCTCATATTGGTCACTAACCTTGTGTAGACTGTAGTCTAGTGGTATGAGGCCGCTATTCCATGATGAGCATGCCAGTTTGATTCCTGGAGTTGATTCAATTTTTCACTTTGGTTGCATGTGCGGCGTGCACCGGCTGTTACCGTTTTTCTTTGACACAGGGTGAGGGTGTCGATTCCGTGTCGATGCGCTCAGCCTTAAATAAGATGCATGCGTACAAGGGTATATAAAGACTAATCTGACCAGGTAATGACTATATATAAACTATAGGTTTGTGAATGTTAAGCTATAGTTTTCTTTAGTTATTTTGGAATGTGATAAGTTTTTTTTAGAAGTACGTAAGATGAACTATTTTCTGTTGGATTTGTGTTATCGTTACAATTAAAATTAATTTCTCACGCAACTTTTGTACTTTGTACAGAATGATTATATATGTAAATAAGAATACCCAACCGAGAATTTCTGTGTCCGCCTATGTCGAGTCGCCACCTACATTGCCTTGCAACGGCTACACGTCCTCTCTCCAATGCATTAATGATCGGGGAAAGAAAAGAAATGCCGAGAAGAAGATGACCGTAAGAATAGCGTTCCGTTTCACGACCAGTCTCCCCTTTTTTTTTGCAATGCGTGAGATCATGAGCGATCTAAATAAATGGAATTTACTCGTGCTTCCGATCATTACGCGTGTTCATTCATAAAATAGTTACACTTTTAATCGCTTAATCAAGATGCAACGGGCGGAAACTGACACGTGATTCTCCCCTCTTTCTATGCAGAGAGATCAAATTTTTCCAACAATATCAATATTTTTTTTGAATGAAATGACGGCAAAAAACCTGACAGAATATATTGGAAGGAGTAAAGTTTTAGTACAAATGTAGCGATCGAGCTAAAGCAGCCCGATAAAGAGAAAGAGCAAAGGGGAAGAGCTACCAACAAAAACAAACAGAGATTAGGGCGGTCTAAAAGCCGATCTTCTAAGGTCGCTATCAATATTAATCAGGTAAGCTATATGGGTAGCAGTTTTCCTCTCGTTTTGGAAGATTCTTCTGTTGCTTTCGAGCCAGATATTCCACCACATCGTTGATAAAGAGTCAATGAGGTCTCTGCGGAAACATCTTGGCTTTGCTAGACATATTCTTCTCCACAATATCAATATATATATCGGTCTTGAGATTGGTTTTTCATCTGTATCTTTGGCAAGGTCAAAATCCATCCATGGTCAAGGCGCATACTTTGGCAAAGTTGTTCACACCGAAGATGTCAACTTGCGGTAGTGGTGAGCAGAGCACACATAAGTACAGTACTTCGTTGGGACTATCTCATCAAAACATAGTTCACACAGACCAATCAGGGCAAAATTATTACCACATGAAGGGGAGATCTTGATATTAATTTTTTGTTTTAATGAAGGACTCTTAATTTCTAACTGATTCTACATTTTTTATGAAAAGGGGCCATTGATCACATACTCTCAGCCGATGATCCCACAGTTCACTGAGAATGATTTCTTTAGTATTGTGCCTCTAGCTAACCATTAGTTATAACAAACAACCTAGATAGTCTTCTAAGTTCCAACCAAGCTTGGTGGCTGGAAAGTGCCAAGATCTATTGCAAGTCAACCATCACCTGGCTATATATCTTTACATCATAGCCGACAGAGCGCCAATCTATGCACTAGCTAGCAACCGATTGGTGCACACCATGATGCATGATGATTTCTACATGGCCCTAATCCATGCGTCCACAAAGCAGCACAGTCGTCGCCTACCTTCCTCACTAGTTGAAGCCATGAAATTCACAACTAAATTGGCCGATTTTGTTTTTGTTCTTTTTTTTAATCTCGCCAATAGGGTAATGGCAGGTGGGCAAAAGGGCAATGATGAGCTATAGCTCTGAATCTGTGATCTATAACACCACTCCAATGGCTGATCAGCGATTGCACTCGGATCATCAGCTGCAAAGCATATGAGGTCGATGGAGGTGCCCGTGTCACTGTTATGATGATTGGCGACGTCAACGGGTCGTGTGAGCATCGCTATATTGGTCGGTCCAGTGCCCATTTGGCTCCATTATTATTTATCATTAATCGTCTTTTTGTAAAGATGATTAATCTGTCTTCATACTCTCTCTCTCTCTCTCTAGTGCCGCGCACTGCCATTGATCGCCCAAGTCGCCCGAGCGCGGAAGAGGACGTATGTCAGATAATGTCACTGCATATAGCGGGTATCATATTGTTTAGTTCAAGCTAAATGTCATATAAAAATAATGGAGGGAGTTTTTTTTTACAGGACATATACTCCACTATATAGTAATAAATATTTGATGTTTAGAGTAAGTTTTGGTTAATTTTTTTAGAAGAGTAAAAGTGAACACACGGTGCTTAAACTTGTTCGCATGTGTCATCCAAGTCCTAGAACTTTAACAAAATCAAGTTACATCTTTTACCGAAGGAAGTTATTTTATTAATATAAACCAAAAGTGAGTATACTGCATTGATGAGAAACAGACATTCAGTTTAATGTTTTATCAGGACTAAAAGAATTTGTTTTTGAAATGGATTAAAACCTAGCGCAATGGTGTGGTCCGTATTATGAATAATTTTACAGTTCTTGAGTAGGTACCGAGAGATACCAAAATTTAGTACTAGGAGGTATCAAATTTTACACTAAATTTTGGTCTCTCGGTACCTCCTTAAGGATTGTAAAATTGCTTCTGTACTAAATATATATGCCACCACTCACCACCAATGTCACGTGGGTCTTCCATCGATGAGTTAACTAGAGTTCTGTCCCTTTCCAACCACAAGCCTTAAGAAAATTGTTAGTGTACATAATCATCTGCACATTTAATTTTGAAAATAATGTATTTAATTTAATGATTTAAATGTATGGTTGGATTTTTTTTGAAATTCTGTTGCAATGCATGGCATTTAACTGGTTCAATCTAGGAAAAATTCTTTATCTGTTCAATTCCTATAAAATTCTTTACCTGAAAGGAACCATGATATTGGAAAAAAAAAATCTTTTGTGAGGTGGTCATTACTAGCTGTTGATCTTGATCGGATGGGCCATCGCAATCGGATGGGAAATACTATGCAGGAGCAGGATGAAGTGCATACCAATCGGAACATCTGGTCAATGTTGAACATGGAGGTTAGTCCCTAAGACCTAGAGCTATTATTATTTTGTCATAAATTAGATGAAGTTTAGACTTTTTGCGTGCAAGACCATGCGTCTTATTAAAAAAATTAGTATAAATATGAAAAAATAATAAGTCGTACTTAAAATATTTTTGATAATAAAAACAAATCATAAACAAAATACATAATAATCTCATAAATTTTTAAATAAGACGAATGGTCAAAAGTTATAAATAAAACTCAAAACGGCAAGTATTTGGGATGGAGGTAGTACATGCTATGAATTTCTCATGTAACTTACATTTTTTATCATGAGAAATTTGACTTCCTTTTGGGATATTTAAGGTTGAAGCTGTCGCTACCTCGTCACCTCACAAAAAATATATTATCACATCCACCAAAAAGCAAGTCAACCCTACCGAAACAAAAATCCCAAACAACAATCGCAATTGCAAAGATTGCAAGTCGTTTTCCTGCAAAGAACACAGTGGCAAGTTGTATGGCTGCAGTTGCTGGTTGCACCGGTCAGCTCCATGGCCGGCCGGTCGGCCGGCTTCATCTCGGCCAGGTACAGCATTAATCCACCGGCGCCGGCCAGCTACGCACGACCTCACACCGCCCGCCCGGCAGCCGGCCGCCCCCGTCACTCACATGACGTCGATCACCATATCTCAATTTGTCAAATTGACACAGTCACTTCACTTCATTTCACCGCATGCAACACATGAATGCCCCAATTAACTCACCGGCTAATCAATCAAATCCGTCAGTCAGTCCATGGTGAGTGATCACAAAATATCAGCCAGCAGAAACTGCCTCTTGGATTGGGAAATTTTAATACCAACGAGTTTTTCAAAAAACATCACATCAAATCTTTAAACACATGCATAAAACATTAAATATAGATAAAAAATAAAATTAGTTGCACAGTTTGGATGTAAATCGCTTGACGAATTTTTAAGCCTAATTAGTCTATAATTAGTCATAAGTGATGCAGTAACCTACATGTGATAATGATGGATTAATTAGTCTTAATAAATTCGTCTCGTGGTTTTCTGACACCCCATATAATTAGTTTTTTAATTAGTCGTCAAAATAGTCTATCGATCAATCATTCGATGTGACATTTAATATAATTTTTTTCCCGACTTGTGAGTACCAGGTGACCATGACACCCTACTATCCAGTGGGACATACTCTGAATGTTTTTCCTGTTTCTGACATTGGAAAAATGCACAAATTTGATGTTGCGCCACTAGTGAGATATTCTGGTTTTCAGTTCACTTGACTGATCAAGGCACTATTTAATGAATCTCTACAGTGCAAAACATGGATGAACCTGTAGCCTATTTAGCAGTAGAATACTGCATCAATAATTGAATTAGTTAAAAAGAATCTTAGGGTTACTAGAGCTTAAGCCTTAGCCACTTGGGCTCGTTTGAAACAGCTAGTTTGAGTGGATTATTTTACCCGCAAAATGAGAAAGATCATTAGCACACAATTAATTAAGTATTAACTATTAAAAATTAGGAAAAGGGGTTCATATGAATTTTTAAAGAAACTTTTATATAAACTTTGTTTGCAAAAAACACACGGATAATCATTTTGAAAAATACGCTAACGAAAAACAAGAAAAAAATTCATTGCTATACTAAATCAAACTCGGCCTTTGGACACGTAGCTGCTGTCGTGTATGCATAAGAGGAGATTCCATATGCATGCCAAGCTCTGTAACCTTTGGACACGTAGCTGCTGTCATGTGGGGCCATATATAGCATTAATCTTGCTCGAATCTTGCAGCAACAGAGGACATATTCTACTTAAACAACATTCCCATTGACTCAAATGTGGCTAAGCATGAATGGTTCCCCAGATTTGGAGAACTGACAGATCAACAACAGCAATTTGGTGCAGCATAAGTTCTTGCACAGACATGAGCATAGCATCTTGACCGCTCGTTATCTGCATAATCAGAATCGGATCAAGTTAGCTTAATTACTTACAGTTAACAACAACAATTAACATGTGCATGGGGATTTTTTTTTAGATGATGCAATGGCACTGTAAAACTACAGAGAAAAAACATCGTCAGAAATCTTGAACTCGACGATTCAGACTTGTGAGGCTCAGAGCAAAGATGGAGACATAAATAATTGATCGCTTCGAAAATAAATAAATAGAACAGTGTCTGGTTTACCATCTAAATCAGCTCTCTATATATCAAGGACAGGCCAGTGTTAAGTAGCCAATACACAACGCATGCATCTCTTTATCCCTTTTACCCTCATTAACTAGGCGATCATGGACATCAACATCACTACATGTCACCTTTTGCTTCATGGCACATTCAGTTATGCGAGCCACAAATTTCAGCAATTTCATGCATCAATGTTTATCTTATGCAAATAACAAAACTATATCGAGGATCCAATCATATAGTTGGGCGAAACCGTCTTATACTATGTATCTAAGAAAACAACCAGATGGAGCTCATGACTAATGGAGTTGTGTAATATCAAAGGTATAAATGCCATGTCATGTAGTTGTAGTGGAGAACGCACCTTAAAAGATGAGAAAAAAAATCTAGGGAGTACTAAATTTTTCTTTCTACGACCAGATAAGAAAATTTACCTAAAGAAACTAGATACTAAGGGAAAAAAAAAAGTATAGTGAAAAGGAGAGAGTGCACTTGGGCACTTGAGTCGATGCCACTTGTCACTACACTAGTTATGCGAGCTAATTGACCTTGTGCTTTGGCAGCGTGATTTCTGCTTTTGCATCACTCGAGAAGGCCTCTTTTCAGAGTGGTTGGTAGTTAGTGGCGAAAGTCCAGGATTATTATTTTTGGATCTAGGCTTCGTTAGTGCCATGAGGCCCGGTTGACGTGGTAAGGGTTTCGATGGAGACATGCCGAATTCGCCAATATCTGAAGATAGTGAGCCTTGCTGGTCGATTGCGCCGTGCATGTGCTTAGCTTACTGTCACAGATCATAAATTTAATGTGTCTAGTCAAGATTTTTCTAATCCATGCCGGGGCAAAATGCTTACGTCAACATAGGGCTGCCGGTAGGCCGGCTCATGACCCCCGCATATAGCCTAATTAAGTGAGGAAATTTCAGAATAAGCCACGGAATTCGTAAGCTTTACGGTATTTGCCACACAATCCATATGCCTTTCACAATATGCCACGGTGTATGTGAATATTTTCTTTTCGGGTCACTCCGGCTATCTAAAGCAGCGTCGTCAGTCCATCCAACTACGACGCCAGTGGTCCGAGCCATCACGCCGCTAGGAATGTCACCTCATCTAGATCCTCTCCGGTGACCCGTGACAAACCACCGCTGCTGCAAGTAGCTCCTCCACAACATCTCCTTTCCGGTGCTTAGGATGGCAGATAGGTAGAGAGCTAGCACGATCGAGTGCTCGACTAGCCACACACCGCCGCCCATCCCGCTTCAATTCTCTTGCCGCTGGAGACAATCCCATCGCGGTGGTCACAGTGTTGGCATCATCCCTAACAGAGGCTGCCATCTCCATCTTCGTCCACAGCAATGTCCCGCGCCGGCATCTTCGACCCCAACACCAGCTATCGCTGCCCGCCATCTTCGTCCCCAACACCGACCATCGCCACCATCGTTGTCCCCAACATCGATGGCCGCCGCTATCATTGTCCCCAACACCGGTCCTATACAACAATGACGCATCCAGCTCACCGCGTCGCCGGTCAATGACGGCTATTGCGGCCCAATGGCATCGCCCGTGCCGAGCTCTAGAAACCACGACGACGGTGGCCAGGGGTTAGTGTTGATTCGTATTCCTCGATGACCTCATCCTCCCTTTTTGGTTGTTTTCGGTGGCAGCCACTGGGCAGGGCTAGGAATGTGCGGTAGTGGCTGTTGACGGGGCCAAGAACGACGACTACGACGACCACGGGTGGTTGTGGGACATGTGGCAGCAGCGACGACGACTGGTGGGGACGACGATGATTGGGCTCACGGACGGACCGGTCAGGTGGACGGAGTGGCACCGATGAGTAGAAACTCACAGTCCAATGGCAGATTTCTAAACGTGTGCTAATTGGATGGTTAATTTCAAAAGAGGTGCGTATTCCGTGGCACAAAGCAAAATTTCTCAATTAAGTGGGTAACGCAGCACGGGTTACCCACTTAATTAGCCTATATGCCGGTTTGTGGACGAGCCCACTTGTAGTTTTACGTGAACATGCATTACTTCAAAGATGTTTAAACACATGAGTAGCCCATCAGAATATAAAAAAATCAATGTTTTTACTAAATATAAGTGAAATCGGACACAACATTTTTTTTTCATTCTTTGGGGGATATGGTGTGTTTATCCAACACCAGCAATAGTCCCAATGGGGACTTCATGTGAGAAAAATCACAAAGAATGGCATTGTCCAAAAAGTACTCTAGGATATAGCAAAACACGGGAGAAATACTATAGGAGATTCAAACATATAAGGATGATACTGAGGCATGATATTTAAGGTTCAACCCAAAATTGTCATCGATAGCTAAATACACGAGAAATACGGAGATCCAAACATATAATGATGACACTGATGCACACTATTTTTTAATGAGGTTCAACCAATGCATAATTCCCAAAGAATTGATTACATGTGATCCTCCCAAATCCATTGTGTATCACAGTTTCAATGACCCTAGGTCGATAACATGACAGTTGTTCCTCCCATCTATACTATAGCTGCCACGTGAAAGAAGGTGTATGATAAAAGTCCAACCGTATCTAATAAGTCCTACGTAGTAATATATAACCAATATATTCGACACAAACAGTAATTTCTTCTATTGTTTAATTAGCAAGGAAACAAAAAATGTTCATCCCTATCTCACGAGGAGCAATGTACACCGTTCTTGCCTTGAAAATATGTCCTTAAAACTTTTATAACACCATATTAACCAACAAAACTTCTCATGTCATGTACGGACCATTTTTTCTGATGCAAAAAAACAAATGTCGTGTCACAGAAGTATAATGCAATATATTGCCACTCATTAATTTTGATTTGAGATGTGACTGAAAAGTCGCGCAGGGCACCAAAATCACACAGCGCCAAAAGCGACAATGATCCTCTTACACCGAAACAGACCAAAACAGAGTTGTTAGGCTCCTCCACGACCCAAGCTATACACTACTCCTACTCCGTACTACCTATGAACCCAAGCCACGTCAGCACCGCCGCCCCACGTAGGCCATCCAACGTGGCGCCCCTCCCGACATCTCCCCCCTGCACGGACGGCCCGGATCACGCCAGCGTGGCGCGGACCACACGTGCCGCCCTGGCCCACACGCTTATCGACAAAACAAACGGCCTACCTGCCGCCACGTCGCCTCCCCGATGCGTTCTTATCCCCACGATTCATCGCACGAATCACTCTCCTCTCGTCGTCTTCTTAGTCTTCGTCTTCCTCCTCTCCTCGCAGATTCTCTCGTCTCCTCCTCTTCATCCATGCGACCATGGTTGATTGGAGAGAGTGAGTGATTGATCGATCGAGGAGAGGTTGAGGCTGCTGCTCTGAATTTGATTTGGTCTGTGTTCTTCTTGGGGATTGATCGATGCCGGACTCCGACAACGAGTCCGGCGGTGGGGAATTGGGGTCAGCGAGGGAGCAAGACAGATTCTTGCCGATAGCGAACGTGAGCAGGATCATGAAGAAGGCGCTGCCGGCGAACGCGAAGATCAGCAAGGACGCGAAGGAGACGGTGCAGGAGTGCGTCTCCGAGTTCATCTCCTTCATCACCGGCGAGGCCTCCGACAAGTGCCAGCGCGAGAAGAGGAAGACCATCAACGGCGACGACCTCCTCTGGGCCATGACCACGCTCGGATTCGAGGATTACATCGAGCCCCTCAAGCTCTACCTCCACAAGTTCCGCGAGCTCGAGGGCGAGAAGGTCGCCGGCGCCGCCTCCTCCGGCTCGCAGGATGCTTCCCGGAACAATGGCGGCGGCGGCGGCGGCGGAGGAGGAGGAGGAGGAGGAGGAGGATATGGCATGTACGGCGGCGGCGGCGGCGGCATGATCATGATGATGGGGCAGCCGATGTACGGCTC
>CM002485.1:18525937-18579301 GCA_000325765.3 Leersia perrieri | reverse complement strand
GTCGGCCGGGTACCAACAGCCGCCGCAGGCGCCGCCGCATCACCACCATATGGTGATGGGAGGGAAAGGAGGGTATGGCGGCCATGGCGGCGGCGGCGGCGCGCCGTCGCCGTCGTCGGGATACGGCCGGCAAGACAGGGTATGAGAGCTTGATCATCCTGCAAGGAGAAGAGGCTCTTCGATCTTGGTTGGTGTTGGTAATCAGAGGTGGTGTCTGGTTAATTAATCTTACTTAATCTTCTTGTTTTTTCTTCACTTTCTCTCTATTTTTTCTTCTTCTTTTTCTCAATGTGGTAAAATGAGTCGGTTAATTATATTGTTAAAAAATTCTCCTACTAATTATCTGCCATTGACCTCTTGATGATCCCGTTGTTTAAGTTTTAAGTGCTGCTAAAATGACTAAAAGAGCTTGATTTGAGAGTGACTTTTGTACATAATGGTGCAATTTGGCATGGCACTGATGACTGATGAGGTAGGTATCCAGGATGCATGTTCTGTGGTGACCAACAAACCATGGATTCCTTTTTTTTGGGGGGGCATCATCATCAATTCTCACAATTTGGTTTTGTCTTGGTTATGGATTTATAACACTCGAAGTGCTTGATTGGTGATTTGGTGCTATATGTGAAGTTCTTGATTGGTGTTATATGTGTTGTGCAGATGATTTTGGAATTTAGAGTGTCGGCTGTGTGATCTCAGGTGTCGGCAGCATAGATATATATTCCATTACCTTTTAAAAATAAATAAATAAATAATTCATATGAATTGTTACATCAACACTTAATTATAGATTCTGGTACCTTCTACTGCTAGTATACTGTATTAGTGAGAGCTCAGTTTAATTTGTTGAACGACTCACCAGGTCGGCTATTATATTAGGTTTTGTAAAATAAACGTCTTTCTCCAAGGTATCTGCATGTCTTAGTCTTCTGCAATGAGTCACTTCAGTAGTATATGTTCTAATTTATCATGAGCATAAGCACATGGAAGCTTATCTTCAGAGAGGATGTTACCTCTTTTTTTTTTTTCTTTAAATGTAGTGAAACTTCAGTAAGAAGATAAGCCAATACAGGGGAAAAATGAATAGGAGAAGGTTGATAAAATGCATGACATGCTGCTAGAGCAAAGGCGATGTATTCCATTGATGGAACATGTTCAGAACATAGGACTATCCATTTCTACTCAACATGATCTATACTCCCCTTGTTTTCTTTCCATGATACCTGAAACGTTGACACGTGGACATAGGCATAAAACTAAAATATCCCGAGAGGCTCCATGACATCCTTAATGTGCAAGCAATGACATGACATCCAAATTGCTTATCTGTGATCAGTCACTACCTGACCCTGTATAATTTATGCAATGCTAACAGAAAGTTAATACTGCTTAATTAAGCACTTATATATGCTCTCAAGCTAGGTGTCCCAGGATATTGTTTTTTTCTTGTTATATATCCTCCATGGCATGGCATGGATCAGCAAGAACAAGTATAAGCAGTTAGTTGCACTTAGCTTTCAGTCACAAGCAAGTAGACAACAGGAAAGGGCAGGCAAAAAGGCAGGGAAGATAAGGATGTATTAGCCTGAATTGAGCACTACTGGGTGATACACGGGGTGATACACTGTGGAAGTTTCCACTGGCCTTTTGGGGGCAGGCCCAAGTGAGGTTGGATTCCATTGGCTAGGGGAAGATCTCCCTTGTCTAATTGGATGACAAGTACTGTGCATGCATGCTTGCTTGTCTTGGCAGCATCTAAGCAGGGAGGAGAGAAGAGGGCCTTCCTTTCAGTCTTCCACCACCTATCTTTTTTTGTTGCCCTTGCAAGCTAGAGCTGTTCTTGCTTTCCCATATTCAACTATGCAAGCACAGGAAAAGCTGAGATATTCTGCAACTATGAGGTAAAATGTAAGTTCATCTAATGGGTGGTTCTAAAAGAGTTGATCTAATTGAAGAACTCAAGGGGTTTAAACACAGCAAAAGGGCCAAGCCAACACCATATATACCACACTATTTTCTTTAAGATAATGAAAGATGCTTGACATCATAATCTCTACAATATCACATACCATTATACCATTTGACAATGACATGACCAATTAATTATTTGTTGCTCTATTTAGGGGAGCTAAAGATTCTGAGAAGCGGCTGATAAATATTCGGGCAATGAGAAACTAGAGAATCCAATGTTACCTAGTTCTTGGTACTAGCTACTCCCTCCGTTCATAAATATAAGTTAATTAATAAGTGTTCTATAAATTAATATTACATTTAATTTATGTATGCTATCAAGCTGTATATTAGATTATTTGTAATCAATATACAACATTATCATCTCTCTTCTTTCTCTTGCCTCAACATTCACAAATATTCGACATGGCATTCTTTTCCAGACAATGTTGCCACACCATTGTTCGTGCATCGATCGAGCATCATAAATCATAGAGGGAATCTATTCCATGCCACTGAATATGTTTTGGTTTAATAATTTGCCACTAATATTGTTATTTTCTATAACTAGGAAACTGCTTGTGCGTTGCAACAGAAAAAGTAAAATTATAATGAACACCAAACGATTAGGATGTTGCACATATCCTTTACCGAGTATCTAAGAGCTTCTGGTTTTCACAAATTAGAACTGAAAAAAGCATAATTTCCTAAAAATAATATGCCCGTACATAGTGGCATATTTCGTTATTAAAAAAATTATAGTACAATTACGTGATTTATTATTACTTGGACCGAAGTACCAACAAAGAAAAAGGAAAAAAAAAGTCTCCCACTCTTAGCACATAAAACAGTAGGCCAATGTCACGTGAAAGCAGAGGCAGAACCGCAGAACCCTGCACTTGCGTCGTAGGAGGCACCATAATTACATAAGTTTCACTTACATCATGGGAAGATTTACACAACAGTGATAGGAATGGTGATGGCAGATTTATTGTTACCACCACGTACTACTTCATTTACAGAAGTATAGATATAGTCCAAAGTTAGAATATAAACTATTTATGGCGTGTGGGAGCCAGAGATCATATATAACGGTAGATGTAGCTGCTGAATTAAAGAGGGATATATCGTTATTGGATTCCTGCAGAACAGTTTGAATATCCAAGAGCCGCGTGCATGGTCAGCAGTGGGCCTTTTTCAGATCATGTGATAAGTACAGGAGCAACAAGGTAGTGGATGGAGTGGTTCAGCACGGTGTCGATTGATCCAGCGCAGAAAAACACCAGCCACGCACGTACGGCGAATTAAGCAGCAGCCTAGTGGAGAGTAGTAGTGGTCAACCAACGTATGCACAGTTGCACACCACCCCCATGCTATCGAAGTCACGATAACACACGATCGTATCACTCACGGCCGGCTGTGGTGGTGGAAAGCACACCATCGCGGTCCGTACGTAGTTGCTGAATTGCATTGAGGTGATGGAGCGAGCCAAATTACTTGGATGACATGCACCATGCACGTCTCGGATCGATGCTAGCTAGCTGCGCGCACGCAGACACGCAGTGGCCGACAGATATAAACCCAACTAACCACGTCGATCGCCCGCCTATGCATCGAGGTCAACCGTGCGCCGTAGCTGAGAAAGGAATAAGGAATCGAAAGTTGCGCGTTGGCTTCAAGCGGACCGGGTCGTTTCCAGCACGCAAGCCAAAAAGAAGTCGTTGCCGCGCCGGCGCGCGCGCACTGTGCTCCCGCCCACCAGTGCATATCGCGAATGAATACACATGAACGGCGCGCGAGCGCTAGCTGTGCCGGGCGTGGCGCACGATCGACGTCGACGGGTCGTCGTTTCTTCGGCCGAGCGGAAGAAGCGTATGTCAACGCGCGGCCGGCGCACGCGGGAACGGGTTTTGGTTTGGGTGGAGTAGTGGCAGGACGGCCTCGCAAACTCACGCGCATCACATCACGCACGGGCCGTCGGCGTGGGTGGGGGACGGCTGCGCGTGTCGCGCGACCTCGTCCGGGCCGAAATGGTTTGTGGCGCGGGGGCGGAAGCCGGCGTGGCATGCACGCGCGCGTGGTACGTGCCGATCGACGCGCTGTGAGCCGAGTGCGTGTGCTTGCCGCCCGCGTTCGATTAGCCGTCGTAGGCCGTGGCCCGTTGCTCGACATTGCAAGAGCGCGCTCTACACTTACCTCATCAAGAGTATTCAAGCATGCAGCAGCTCGTGGGAAGGGCGCTGCGGAGAAGTGGTTGGTTATACGGTGCAACTCATATCTTTCTCAGCTTTTCGTCTAAGATTAAGCGTAATATTTCTTCTTATCAGTTTAATACTCTCTATGTTTTTTTTTGAGCTAACCAACGTCAAATAAAGATGAAGAGAGGGAGTATCTGATATGTGTTCATTTTGATATTAAATTATTTTCTTGGAAGGGTCCATTATAGAGGGCCATTCGCACCCAACAAAATCAAGTACAACTGTATCTTTTGGGGAAAAAAATGGTGCGTGAGTTTGAATGTATGGGTGGACACCCTAGACAAACCCATGGTCATGTTTGCGCCTCCACCACTGTTCCATCACTCAGGGCTCTTTTGGAACGTAGGAAATTCAAAGGGTTATAATCCTTAGGAAATTTTCCTATTTGTGTTCTTTGGAACAAAAGATTTGAGCATGTCAAATTTCTGTGGATTCCAATCCAATGCACCAATTCCATAGGAAAATTCAAATGGTTGTAATCCTATAAACCATCCAAACACAATATTTCACAAATTCCCGTGTTTTGAATTCCTGCAGGATTTGCCTATATGTAGCATTCAAATCCTGTGTTTTTCTTGTTTCTATGTTTTTTAAGTCCCGCATTCCAAAGTAGCCCTCATCAAGTAGACAACCACAACCATAGAGTACCTCATTCATTTGTGCCAGGTGGTAATGGCTATTTGTGCTGGTTTTAGACCCGACAAAAAGATCCTTGCATAAATTTTAAGTGCTAGTTATTTTGACCTGCATAAAGGGTTGAGGAGCTTTTTAAAAAGGAGTTGACTCGATTTGAGCCTGCTCAATCCATCACAAATGCCAAATCAATCAATTGCCAAATTACCATCACATCACAAATATGTCAGTGCTCTAGATCTAAAAATCATCACAGCACAAGGAACTAATTCGATTGATGCCGTGGGCACGGATCATCCAAAAATCATCATGAATCCGATTGATGTTGAGGTCACCGTCATTTTGATCGCCATCATTGAGGTTGTCACCGCCATCATCGAGGCTGCCTCATGTACAGGTTGCTATTCGCTATCGTCGATGCCGCCACCGCCATCGAGGCCGAGGCCTCCTCCACATGGGCCGTCACCGAGATCGCTGCTGCCGATGTCTCCGTCGTTGTGGCCACAGACGCACAGTCACAGAGGCGCGACCACCTTCGCCTGCGCCTTTCCTGCCGACAAATCAAAGAGAGCAAAAGGGGTAAGGAGAGAACTTGGAGAGAAGAAAGAGAGAGACAAGGGAAGAGCGGCTAGCTAGTTATGGTCTGGGTGTGTGGAAGTACAAGTACTTGGCACAAATAGCTATTGGTTCGTAATAAGAAACTGCATTATTGTAAATATGTTTGTTTTTGCAATTGTTATTGTTGCCCTCATTCATCTATTATTTAATGCAAATTTGTTTTCTATCTTGGAATATGACCAATTTTAGCTTTCTTCGATGTTGAGAGTAGCAGATCTACGCATTGATTTTCAAAGCTATTATCCTCAACTCAGAATTTAATCCATGGTTTACATTCACTTAGGATGATTACCAGTGTGGCATATATTACTAGAGATTGCCTTATTCATTTTCTCATATTGAAATGAATAAAATGGTCTACTCTAGTATTAATGATTGCCGGTTTGAGACTCCAATTTATCGAGAATGTATTTGTTGGAGTTCAAATATTTTGAATTTACATTATTTTTTCATCGTCTTAGTCAATTATTCTCAAAATTTTGGCTTTCTCATATGTAGGTGAGATGGCTAGCAAAGAGCGAGAAGTTCACGCTCTTGATGGCCACAATTTCCCTACATGGGCGATGGACATCAAAGTGAGTTTGTCAACGCGTGGAATCTTCTATTGTTTGGATGCATCTATTCAAGATGTTGCACCTATACATGAAGCGGTCAAGTACAATGCCTTATATATCATAAGGAATCACATCTACCTATACTTGAAGTTTGATTATATGCTAGAAGATGACCCTCGAGCTTTATGGAATGCTCTTAAACAATGCTATGAACAACAGAAGGCTATTGTCTCTCTAGAGGCAATCCATGAGTGGACTCATTTAAAGTTACATGATTTTAAAACCATAAATGGGTACAATCATGTTCATAAGATTTGCTCGAAACTCCAGTTCAATGATAAGGAACTTACTAAGGGTGGTAATACTGAGAGGACATTATCTACAACGCTTCCCTCTAAGCGCATCCTTAGACAACAATATCTTGAGAACAATTTTGCGGTTTATTTTCAGTTGATTCAGACATTACTTCGACATAAAAGAATCATGAGCTCTCTGTGTGGAACTCTTAACTACGCCCTTTGGGTACTGCTCCTCTGCCTGAAGTACATGCGAATACTAAGAATACAACTAAAAAGTTTGGTATCAACCAAAGTAGAAATTCGATCGACAGAAATAAGCGTAAGAGAAACCATAAGCCTCGTGAGACATTCAACAAGGGAAAAGCATATCTAAGCCTACATCTGATAGTGGAAACGTAAATCTTTGTTTCAGATATGGTTGTTACAATCATATGGCTACGGATTGCAAGACCCCAATGTATTTGGTGGACCTTTGCTTGAAATCCGTGGGTCGTAAACAGAACACTCAAGGTTAAAAGTATGAAGCACGCTTCACTTGCCATAAGCATGAGGTTGGTACTTTAGACTCAGTTCAGGAGCAAGTCAGATCGAGACTTTGCATCAGAAGGAGGATCTGCGCGGTGAGAAGATGATGGCGGAATATGCTTTTAACAACATCGTCGGAGATCTTGAAGATCTTTAGACTCACTATCTTTACATGTTTATTTTCAATTGCTAGGATTGTTATCTAACATGATGTTGCCTTAATTAGTTCCCGAGCTAAGTTGGTTTCTAATAACCACATTTGCTACAATACTGTAATGTGTATTTCAATACTTTGGCATGAGTTTTTCTTTTAAATCCTGCATTGTATAAATATTTACGGGAAATCGATATGATGAAGGAAGAGATGTGTCTATTGGACCATTATACCACTAATTATATACTTAGAGAAACAAAATATTTCCAAACTCTTACAAAGAGGGAGTGCAATGTTTTGACGTAAGAGTTTAGACATAACATAAGAGTTTAGAAATATTTTGCTTCCCTAAGTATAGAATTAGTGGCACATGTCTTCCTCCATCGGATCGACTCTCGTAAATATCTATACAGTACAAAACCTAAAAAATAAAACTCATGCCAAAGTATATAAACACACACACAAAGTACATTATTGTAGCAAATAGGCTTGTTACAAACCAACTTAGTTCGAGAACTAATTAAGGACAAATTCATGTTGGATTACAATCATGAAAATATACATATAAAGATAGTGAGTCTAAATATCTTCAAGATCTCCAATGACATTGTTGGAAGCATATTCCACAATCATCTTCTTACTATTCAGATCCTCCTTCTGATGCAGAATCTCAGTCTAACATGTTCTCGTTCCATTATGAACCGAGTCTAAAGTACCGGCCTCATGCTCATGGGAAGTGAAGTATGCTTCATAATTTTGACCTTGAGTGTTCTGTTTACGACCTACGGATTTCAAGTACAGGTCCACCACATGCTTTGGGGTCTTGCAATTCCTAGCCATATGATTGTAATAACCACATATAAAACAAAGATTCATGTTTCCACCATCATATATAGGCTTAGAAATGCTTTTTCCCTTGTTGAATGTCCACCAAGGTTTACAGTTTCTCTTGTGTTTATTTTTGCCTATCAAATTTCTAGTTTGGTTCTGTCAAATTTCTAGTTTGGTTGATACCGAACTTTCCAGTTGTATTCTTAGTATTCACATGTACTTCAAGTAGAGGACTAGTACCAAAAGGGCGCTTTTGGGAGTTCCACACAGAGAGCTCATGATTCTTTCCTGCCTAATGCAATGTTTGAGTCAACTGAAATAAACTGCAAAATTCTTCTCACATTATTGCTGTGTAAGGATGCCCTTAAAGGGAAGCATTGTAGACAATGTCTTCTCAATATTATCTCCCTCAGAAGGTTCCTTACCCCTGAACCGGAGTTTCGAGCAAATCTTATGAATATCATGATTGTGCTCATTTTTTGTTTTGAAATCTTGTAACCTTAAATGAATACACTCATGGATTGCCTCTAGAAAGACAATAGTCTTCTGTTGTTCATAGCGTTGTTTAAGAGCATTCCATAAAGTCCGAGGGTCCTCTTCTAAAATAATCAGACTAAGTTTGGGTGGATGTGATTCCTTAAAATATATAAGGCATTGTACTTAAACTGCTTCCTATATAGGCGCAACACCTTCAATAGGTGCGGCCAAACAATGAAAGATTCCATGGGTCGATAGACTCACTTTGATGTACTTCGCCCATGTTAGGAAATTGTGGCCATCAAGAGCAATAATCTCAAACTCTTTGCTAGCCATCTCACCTACATAGGAGAATGCCAAAAATTTGAGAAAAATTGGCTAAGACAATCAAAATAATGTGAATTCAAAATATTTAAACTCCAACAAATATATTCTTGATAAATTAGAATCTCAAACTGGCAATCATTAATACTATATTAGGCTATTTTATTCATTTTCAATATGAGAATGAATAAGGCAATCTCCAGTAATATATGCCCCACTGGTAATCACCCTAAGTAGGTGTAAACCATGGATTAATTTATGAGTTGAGTAGGATAATCGCTTTGAAAAATCAATGCGTAGATCCACTACTCTGAACCTCGAAGAATTTTAAAATTGGTTAGAGAACAAATTTGAATTGAATAATATATGAAAAAGGGAAACAATAATAATTGCAAAGGAATTTAATAAACATGGAAATGCCTAAATTGTTGCAAAAACAAACACATATTTATAATAATGAAGTTTAACAGGGTGTACATATAAAATTATATAGACTCACAAGAACCAATAAACTTACTACAAGGGCTAAATTGTAAATTATTGCTAAAATTTAATGGAAAAAGCAATTAACCTAGATAACTTTGTAGTGGGCTGAAAATCCAAATTTTCAGCTGACCACCTCTTCGGTCCTTCAAGCTGAGAGGGGGCCTAGCCTAGCAGCCGGCTCAGCCGTCATGGCCTCGAGGCTTGAGTGCAGCCTAGCAGGCCAGCACGGTCATGGGCCTGGCCCATTTGCGGCTGCAGCCTAACCACCGTGGGGGCGGCATGAGGCGTGATATGAGCCGATAGCTCAGATCGGACGCTGGATGGTGCTTGGGTTTTGAAAACCCTAATCCACTCCGTACCACCGCTGCCACGACGTGTGAATGCCGCGGCCATTTTGCCCATTTCTCCACGAGCCCACGACGCATGGGACGCATGAAACTGTCGTGTCACATTGCGCCATCCGTGCCGCGTGGAGTCACGTGCACCACTCTACCACTTTGCGCCAGTCATCACCGTTCACACCGCTTCGCGTTGTGTAACATTGCCGCCATGGCCAGAGTCATCGTCGTCGCTCGCTTCACCTCCGTCCCCGGCTATCCGAACTGCACCGCCTGCCGCCTCAATCCTTGTCCCACCGAGCCCATTTGGGAGATGGATGTGGCCGGTGTGAAGGTTTGCCGCCGGCGGACCGGTGTCAGTGCCAGACGTGGTGGAGGTGGAGGGGCTAGGGTCAGGGATGACATTCGCCGTGCCACCGCACGTGATGGAGGCCAAGTCCAGCGCCGGCATCCCATGGCGCACGATGATGGTGCCACGAGTAGGCATCCCGATAACCGCTCCACCCATGGCCACCGGTGAAGATGGTCGTGGCGCATGCGGATCGGCCAACAAAGTCGGTGAGGGTGTTGCAAATGGTCCGGCGACGTGGATGACCGGTGGCGATGCCACATTCTCCATCCTCACTATTGCTATCCAACCATGGAGTTCACAATAGTTCGGAGAGAATACCTGCACTCTTCCTGGGGCAAGACAGTCATCCATCAGCTATGGCACTGGCATCCTTCCTCCAACTCCATGACGAGGAACTCGTCATTCCGTCCTCATCTCATGACGAGACGCACGTGGTGACAAAAGAGATGGCGCAAACAACGAACATGGTGGGTGCGAAGAAGAGCAAAAACAGAATCAACAATGGAATGTATTGTACGAGACCTCAGCATACTTACATGAGATTCCTTCTCTTTTTCCCCTTCCTTCTCTTCCTAGTGAAGAGCAAAGTGTTGATAATGTTTTATGCTAGAAACATGGAAACTAGAGACATAGTAGATCAAAACCAGTGTATCCTTTCATTCATTGATCAATGTATACATTACAAAGGGGGAAGGGGGTGCCTCTGGAAAAAAAAGAAAAAGGAGATGAACCGGCACTTCCTTCAGTTGCCTATCATTAACTTGTTCCTATATTTATGTAAAGCAACTACCCACTAGATAGGATGAGATCACCCAAATCTAATTATTTGTAACAGGGTGGACGGACGCCCCGTGCGCAGCGGGGCTAAGCTCTCACGCGCACACGCGCGACTATGTCGTATTATCAAAATGTGTTGCATCCTAAACATAAGCATGAAACTTTCTATCGTTCATCGTAGTCTAACCATTAACCATTTAAAAAATATCAGTGGACGAAATTAATAATTGAATTCAAACACTAGTTACAATTACATTTCCGCTTGATAACCAAACAATTCTTTCTGTCTTCTCCAATGAAGAAAGGCTGGGGAGGGAAAATAACAGTACCCAGAACCTATGTCAGAACTGAAGTAGCTTTTCCTTGAAAGCAAGTGAAAGAAACTCATTGCCCTCCTCAGTCGGAACCATCTTCCGCATCAAAATACGATCTTTCATATTCAATTACTCCCTGCACACGAATGTATCTCTTAGAAGTTAGAACAAGCGAATATTTCATGAAAAGAGCAGGATGGAATGTGGTTAGGTAAATTTAGCAAGCATGGACCATTAACCTTCAAAATCAAAATGGCTGCCTCCTTGTCCAAAACCTCATTATATTCACTGCATGTTAGTGACTGAAAATGAAGAAGCTTATGAGCTCAAAGAAATTTTTTTCGTCGACAATTGAATTTAGTACCACATTGAAACATACCTGGATACAATTTGGACAGCCAGTTGAATTAGTACAGCTACATTCTGAAACAAGTTCTAAAGCAGCAATTAGTAGTTCCCCGAAGAGTGCTCTGACCTATAATATTAAGTACAAATTCAATCTTCACTGAATTAACAAACAATATCACTCAGTACACATGTTAATATAGTTCTGAGGTCATGGTCATTGCTGCTAAATCTTTACAACTTACACTTGTTTCCGGCGTATGCTATATACTCCCTCCGTTTTTTTATATTTGACACCGTTGACTTTTCTACAAAAGTTTGGCCATTCGTCTTATTCAAAAAATTTATGCAAATATTATTTATTTTGTTATGAATTGGTTTATCACTAAAGAAATTTTAAGCCTATCTTTTATTTTCTTATATTTGCACAAATTTTTTGAATAAGACGAATGGTTAAACTTTTGTAGAAAAGTCAACGGTGTCAAATATAAAAAAACGGAGGGAGTACATCATAAAACATTTACCTGTAATGCTATGCCAATACCACCAGGATGTCTATCATATAACAGAATTCTGTCCGGAATACCACGGGTTTCATGAGGATTTGCACATTCTGTTCCTAGGTCAGAAGCATTACATGTCATATGCCTGCATAAATCTATGCACATTCAACTATTTGGATTGAAGCTTATGAGTTATGAATTATGATACAGCTAAAGCGGAATAGCTTACAGAGGTACTATGTTCAGGAGTGCATGTGAAGCAGCATGTGAGCCACCGCGAAACTGTAATTTCCTTTCCTCAACAGTAGTTTTCACTGAGTGCGGGATTCGCACCCAAACAGCCTAGTTAGGAATCATATAAGAAACACAAGGGTAAGGATCATGGAGGGAAATGCACCAGATATTGATAAAATTTACATAATTATATTTAAGATACAGACCTGGGAATTGAAGGAATATGGAGGTAGGTTAAGCTCTACGCTATCTGATATTTTGTTGTTTGATTTGCATATGCGATAAAAGCCAAACCATTTAGTGCTCACTTTACAATCATTTGCTTGAGCAGTCGTCTTCACCCGGTTAGTTCTACATGTACTTGGTGGAAGATAAGCCTTCAAGATGTTACCAAATAGAAGAGATCACAGATTAAAATTTCAACATGGCAATCAATTATGTACATGCCACTTCAGGAAATGTTAGAGTAGATTATGCTAGTAGATTAATCACTGCGATAGCAGTACCATAAAAGATATTCTACTCCATTTACTAAGTTTAAGAGAATATGTTATTTTCACAGCAAAGAGGAAAAAGGAAAACGAAGATGAGAAATACAGTGAACTAATTTGAGTAAAACAAGTTAACAGACCAGTAAAAAAAGCATGTAATAGAAAACAAGATGTTCGTATTAGGACAGAAAATATGAACAATCCTCATATTTAGTGAGCTAGATGGGGTCAAGATGAATAATCCTCAGATTTAGTGAGCTAGATGGGCTCTAGAAAATCAGAGTAGATAAACAAAATATTGTGGTGATAAAAAAATTGCAGGGGATAGCATAATGATGTCTGATTAAGCTGAATGTATATAATGGTAGTGAACAATTGTTCCTGAATACGTACAAATTCTTCTCCAAGGACATTAATGTCTGTGTAGTCTCGTGTTTTTGTGTAATATTTCAAATCAGCTTTCCTACAGAATGCTGTCCTTGATGATAAATCAAGTTCCTCAACTAAGTAATTGAAACCCTGATGCATGTAAACAGCTCCTTCATACACCTGATAATGAAGAAAATGCTTCATAATTCAGATATTAAGTTAAATGTACACAGTGCAAGATAGTTTCATATATAATATGGTAACAATGCGATAAAGTAAAATGTGTTTAACAGGTTCATAAATTAATATGATATTTATCCAATAAATTCATAAACCATATGTTTTGCAAACACTAGCATATTGCCCGTGCATTGTAACGGGATTTTAATTAAACAAAATTATGATTAACTTTTTATTATCATTATTTTCTATTTATATCACCTTTTGATTTCTAAATATATTTGTTACTGATCTATGGGCCCTCTAACCCTACACTGTCATTTTTCCTTCCCAAATAGGGAGTTGGTAGTGAGGGTGGTTGACATGTAGACCTATCTTCACACTGTCCTTTTCTATACCACTATGAAAGAAGGTGTGGTCCATTATTGTCGGTGAAGCCATCTGCTGCTTCACCAATTCAAACGCTCCACAAATTCCCAAGATGCTCTGTGAGCATACGATCATTGTGGCGACTATGCTATAAGAGCAAAAACATGAAAAACTTCCATACATCTTATGCATTGGAGTTGTAATAATATTATGCAAATGTTTTTTTCTATCATGATTTAAGCTATTAGCATCACTTGCATGATATGGTTTGTAATGTAACGCACAGGCACTCAACTAGTTTTCTTTAAAAAAAAAAAGAGTTAGTGGTGGGGGTGGTGGCAGATTCACCACCATCACTACTCCCTTTAAAAGGAGGTACTAGCAAAATACCCATGCATTGCAGTGGGCTTAAATAATATTAGATGATCTAATTAAGACCAAACCATCGCAATATCAAATTTTGATTAATAATTAATGACTGGATAAAAATTAATTAAACTATTCGGTTGTGTTGTAAATAAACGCATGAAACAAACAAAGCTTCCAACTGCAGTACCACCACGGCTTGTAGGGTCAACAAAGGAGAGACAGTGGCTGATCTGTGGCCCCCCACTTGTCAGATAGTGGTAAGGAGCAGACTCATGTCCACCACCATTGGCCACTTTTAAGAATGTATAGATAATTAGAGTCAAGAAGCAGTTAGAATAGAGTACCTGGAAAAAGGCCTTACTTTCCTCAATTTCTTCTAGTAACCGGTTATTTAACTTGTCTATCACTCTGTACTTGACGTGCTCAATTGCTCGTATACTCACTGTCTGTGAAGGTCTTTTCTGTAGAAAACCAAAATATTTTCGTGCATAATAACCAAAAGAGTTATATTATACAGGAGATAAAACTAACGAATGAACAAACCTCAGGTCCAATATAACTCCACATGCTCGATGAGAAAGGTCCAGATGGATTGTTTATGAGATAACCTTTCTCTCTCAGGCCCATCATTACACTGTTCAGACTAGTACTAAAGTAATCCTCATCATATTGAACAGACAATGGATGTTCATAAGCAGCACAGGCAAGGTGCTGTTCCAAAACCTGTGAGAAATGTTCGAATTTTAGAAGGGATCATTTAGATCCTTATAACTTTAAATTTATTAATAAAAATTGGCATAGACCTTCTGATTATGTGAATCGACTTGGCAATGCTCAATTGGCTTGCCAAATAGTTTGTGCGGGAATTTCATAAAATGCTGATCTAAAGGGCCCTCAAAGGCAACATAAATGGCTAATGATTGTTTCGCTCTCCTTCCAGATCTTCCAGCTTGCTGCCACAGGCTACAATTGAAGTATTATCTATGACTTGGTAGGGATTCAGACATAAACATAGGACTCCACTGGAGAGACCGCTTTTCACCTACCTAGCAATACTCCCAGGAAATCCAAGATGTAATGTTGCATCAATATGGCCAACATCGATTCCTAGTTCAAGAGCATTGGTGGCAGCAACACCAAGAAGTTTACCCTCAAAAAGATCAGCCTCAATTTTTCTTCTGTCCTGCAACAATTTGTTTCCAGGTTCATTGCACATTGAAATAGGAATATAAATGCTCAACACGTGAAGAACTATAATTGAAAATATCAGGTTCAGCAAGCAAATATCAATAGGCAGAATCTATAGAGATCAGTTAATTCCTGGTAAGTAAGCAACTTCCTTTTGTGGAAGGTGCTTCAATTCATACTGCCAACCCTCAAAAAATGAGCAGCACAGTCTTCAAGGAAAAATCAAAGGTTGATTTGCATACGTACACTACAACATTAATAAGATCAATTGTAAGTCCAGAAGATAGAAACACTAACTTAGTAACTTCTTTGAACGCCCCCAACTATCAGATGATACATATTCTGTCAGATGAAGTTCTTGTGCAAGCTAACTCTGGTAAAATGCATTGCAAGGTTGCAGCTCGCGTGATCCATACAGGTTGCAAAAGCAGTGATGAGATTCTAAATCAGGCATGCTATATTAATTATCAAACAAATATTTTAGGCTAAATCAAACAAACTCAAAACTGCAGGTGCAATGGGAAAAGGTATTAGGTGAGGCAGAATACTGGCCTCAGCAACATAGCCAGCACGATATACACAGATAGAATCGACCAATTCTTTGGCAGTCTCTTGAAGAATTTCACGCCTACAAAAACAAGATATATGAAGAAACAACATAATACATGTAGTGTAAAGCTGGAAAAATCAACAAAAATACGACAGACAGAAAAGAAAATGGGCTCTTACGTGTAGGCTAGAACAAGTTCACAGAGCTTCCTTGTTTTACAGAATGCAATGCAGCGAAGCCCATGTTGAACCATCTCAGAGAATACATAAGCAACCTCAACTATTGGACTATAAACGAAGTAGAGCTATTAGTGCATCTTCACAAATAGTAGGTATAGGGAAAAAAACACCTCTTAACTGGCATGCCATAGGAAACAGGATACACAAAGTGTTAAACAAGAATATGAGAATGTTATAGAGAGAATTGCCACCTCAATTTTACATATCAGATATCTTTTTATAGCAATAACTAACACTTTTGCATGCTACTTCATGACAATTATATGTTTATATTTCCAGTTTGAAAAATAAACAGCCTCTATTTGTATTATTAGGAACTTGTAACTTTTACTTTCTGGTGCGCAACAATTACTGCACCTCATCAAATAAAAGGATCACATAATATGCTACTCAATACCATAGAACAGCATGTGAGAGTGATTAAGTTGGTGAAGCGGTATGGTGCTTGGTACAAAATTTCCATATTCAAGTAGCATTGTGTGTTCAAGTACACTTTATCTCGACTATTGAGTCATCCTGTCAAAGACTATTTACTAGGACAACTTATCAGAACTTTTGCATTGATGACCAATGAACAACCTTATTTATACGATCTGCAACCTATTTTTACCATGGATACACAGAGAGCATAAATAATACCTACAGTAATAACACCTGGAGAATTTTTGCAATTTGAAAAGTAAAAATACAGTGGACAACTTATTAGAAAAAAGTGGCAATACCTTGATCGTCTAGTTACCAAGCTATCTTTTGAACTCCCCTCCTTTGTCATCTGTAGCACGGGATTCCACAAGAGGAAGTATTTAAAACCACAAGGGCTTCCATCATTCTGGATCAGCTCTACATCATCCAGTTTGGCCAGCTCCTATGATTAACAGGAATTTTGCATGAGGATAGATGTATGCAGTTCCATATTTCCATGTTCCATACAATATCCCCGAACGAGTATATGCAAGAACACACAGACAGCAAAAACAAAAAAAAACATTTCTCTTAAAGAAAAACATAAAACCACTTGGAAGATCACTTAAATATTCTATAAAGTAAAAATGTTTTGGAAAAAACAGCAGTGTTTTATGTGCAATAATGTATTTTCAAAAGCTAAAAATACAGAGAAGAGCCACCCTACCATAACATGTTCGCGTGGGTTTGCTGAAGTAGCTGTACAAAATATGAAAGTAGGATGACTACCATAAACTGCAAATAGAACAAGCAAAGGCTTTTAGAATTTACATGTGAAATTACATCAGTAGTTCCTAAACTCCCATAAATTACGCTAAGGAATATCAGTTTTGAGGAGCTGATTAGTAATTGAGAAGTCGACTGAAGTAACGCATTTGCAAACATAAGATAATTCACATTTCCAATTTATGGCACAGATCAAGCATCATCTCAAACAGAAGTTAAAAAAATGGTTCAACAAGTTATACATGCCATTTGAACAGATGCGCTTCAATCTTCGAAGTATAAGTGCAGTATGGCAGCCAAATGCTCCTTTATACAAATGTGCCTCATCAATGACAATATACCTGAGTAAATCATTGCAAAAATGGAAACTCTTTATGGAGAGAACAAGCATTCATTTAAAACACAAAAAAGATCATGAGCTTACAAAACTACAAAAGCCAATTAGTTTAACCTGAGGTTGGACAAAATTCTTTGGAATTGGCCATGGTATGGTAAGATTGACATGTGCAGCATATCTGGGTTGGTAATTAACTGAGAGAAAAGGAGGTAGATAGTGATTGCAAGTGCACAAATAGAAATAAACTGAACCAATTACAATTATACATCTCCAGAAGTGCCTACTCACCAGGCGGGCATTATCTCTGATCCACGTACGGTCTTCTCTAGGAGTGTCACCGTCATATATGCTAACATCAATATCAGTGTGAAGAGCATTCTTCATTTCGAGTAAAGTCCTCAACTGATCTTGAGCTAAAGCCTGCTAAACAACGATCAAATGAATTTCTTCCTGATTTCAGATACAAGCCTAGAACAGAAAGCGTCTGCTTAGACCTTTGTTGGAAATATGTACAAAGTGCATGCCATCAAGTCCTGACAGAGAGATTCAAGAACAGGAATGTTGTAACACAGAGATTTGCCACTAGATGTTGATGTTGCAATGACAACATGATTTCCAGAAATGGACGAATGAATAGCTTGAGACTGCAATAAAGTGAAACACCAATATAATTAGTGAGCTTCTTCAACTGAATGTACACAGTGGATGACACACCATAATACCTGATGGCTGTACAACCTAGATATTCCAAGACTTTTCAGTGCTTCCCTTGTAGCTTCTGAAAGATGATTGGGAATTTCCGTAAATGATGCCGCTCGACATGGTATCTCTTCAATATGTACAATCTGCAAAAATATAATCCCAACAATATTAATAACATGATTTTACTAGCATTCTTAGTTTCAGAAGTTAATTGAGTGAAAACCTGTCCCTCCTTTGCAAGTCCTTGTTTCAGATGTTCAACCATTTCAGCAGGTTCTAAATAGCACGTGTCCTGCAATTTTAAAAACATTATTCAAAGCAATCTGACAGACAAACGTGTAATACATATGGTAAATGCCTCCCCCATAGTGCAAGGAATGCTGGAACACAGAGGCTGCAATTTTCACCATTTATTCTACGAATGCCGAAAATTAAGGTGAAATTTGCAGGGGAATATACAAGGACAGAATGAACACCTACATGGCATGATGTTGCAGCAGATCTGGCAGTGCGTCTTTTCTTATCCATGCTAGAGTGCCCATATGCACTGTTCACCGCAGTTGTAGACAACCCCTTGAAAACATTTCCATTCTCCTTACATAGCTTCCTCCTTTTCTTTGAATTTTCTGTAGGTAAGCTTTGACCTGTTGGCACATCCTCTGCAGAATTAGCAGAACAAGGTATAGTACTTGAGGAACATAAGTTTTTGGATGCAGAATCAAATTGTGGGCTGCTTGAGATCGATGAGAGGTCATCCATAATGTCTTGCCAGGCTGAATTAGCCCTACTCGAAAAACATCTGGACACCGTCGCGCCATGTGGGTTGCTTGGGATGGATGATGGGTTCTCCGTAATGCCTTTCCTAGCTGAATTCCCCCCAGATGACACTTGTGATGATCTTATTGAGTCGGTAATCTCCCCTTGGTCTACAATGGCCACTGAAGAACACTGCAGCGATTTCCTTGTGAATGGAACAAGGACAATGAATTCCCCATGGCCAACAGTAAAAGTACCAATCTCTGCCTCCATCCGCAATTTGGTGCCCTTCATCACGAGAACGGTCTTAGTTTATGCACATTTTGGAGCTCCGTTCTTAACAAATGCTAAAATTACCTAAACCCTATCGAATGATTAATGCCGTCAACATGCACCGAAACAAACACACGGCATCCGCCAGTCTCACACAAAATAGGGGAGAAGGTGAAGGGAGAAGAGGCCGCACCTTGAGGAAGAGGTGGAAGCTGGGGGAGACCTGCGCGGGAGGGAAGGATCCCCGGAGCGCCGCCTTGAGGTCCCGCACGGAGGCGGCGGCGGCGAGCGTGATGGCCGTGGACCGCCCGTCGAGTGCCCGGACCTGGAGCTCCCTCTCCCCCTCCGCCATCGGGGCTCCGCACCGTGAGCGCCGCCGCGATTTCCGGTGGCTGGGGCGGCGTCGGGAACCAACCGGAACCCCCCGCCGCCGATGGGCTTGGCACGAGGCGGAGGAGGATGACGGCGGCGGTTGCGTCGCCGGCTTGCGAAACGGGAGGAAATGGAAGAATTGTATGGGTCGGTTGGGCCAACCTAGCGGGCCGAGCTCTAGGCCATCAAATCAAGTCCAATGTGGGTTCCTCGACTTATGCGAGTTACAAAATTATCCTTAAACCGTAAAACCGGATACAATGAGTCCATCAACTTCTAAAACCTATACAAATTTAGTCTCTATACACCTATACAGCATTACTAATTCACAACAACACATCAATAGAGCGGCATCATCATCATCATCATCATCATCAGAAACAGGGCACGCAAGAGCACTGTCGACTACGGAATATGGAGCCCTGTTCCGCGGAACTTGTCGCGGAAGATGCCGTCGATCCTCGCCGCCGTCGCCGGCGACATGTGGTTGACCCAGTCTCCGGCGACCCCCTTCCTGAAGAAGGCGTCGTGCGGCACAGTAATACTCGTCCCCGAGGCGCCTCTCCTGTTCACCTCCGAACCCTTCATCCTCTCAAAGCTGCAGAGCTCGACGACGCTCGCCACGGCGCCGGCGGCCTCCTCGGAGTCGGTGAACGGCCGGCCGACGAACGCCGCCAGCGCCCGCACCTGCTCGCCGGCGTCGCGGAGAAGATCCTCGTACTTGAGGAAGAGCACCCGGTCGGGGCAATCGATGCTCGCGCGCCAGTAGCCGAGGATGTGGTCCCACATCGGGCCGTACGGCGCCGTGCCATCGGCGACGGCGTCGACCATGTCGTCGAACGACAGGTCGTCGTCGCCGTCGGGTTGGATTCGCCGGAGGTTGTGGTACAGCGACACGACCATGTCCTTGGGGTCCCTGCAGATGTACACCACCTTGCACTTGCAGCCTTCGCCGGCGACGCCGCCGCCGGTGATCGCCGACGGGAGGAGGGGGTACGGCGAGTGGGTGTTGATGAGGCGCGGCGACGGGAGCGCGTCGAGCTTGGCGTCGTGGCCGTCGCCGAAGACGTCCTCGACGAAGGGGACGATCTCGTGAGGGTTGAGGCGGAGGAGCGGGTGGTCGCCGTCGCCGACGGCGTCGCCGTCGCGGGCCATGACGGCGAAGGCGAGGGCCTTGAGCCACGTGGTGCCGCACTTGGGGAAGCTGACGAGGAGCACGTCGTCAGGACGCGGCGTGAAGCGGCGTTGGAAGGCGATGATGCCCGGCGTGTAGGGCTCCGGCAGCCAGAACCCTTGGTAGAGACGACGGTCGAGGAAATTCGTCTTTCGTGGCAACGAGGCGACGAGTTCGCCGAACTCCTCCTTGGGTAACGGAACGTGTGTTGGTGTTGCAGCGTCGGCGTCGTCGAAGATGTCCTTGAATGGGACAGGTCCCGTGCCGGCGGCGGCCATGGATTTGGGTGCGAGTGACAAGCGGAGCGGAGAAGCAGAGAGTGAGTGGATCAGTGATTCAGTGAATGGTCGGGTATGCAGCCACGCCCACGCACTATGTACTGGTGGGTTCCGGGGGATAAAGGGGAGGGAGTAGTACTTATTTTGACTTGGTGACTGGTCAATTTTGGAGTTTGCTCTGCTGCTTTGCGTGCCCGCCAAGAACGTCGCCCGGTGGGCTGAGCAGTCGAGCAGAGCTCCACGTGACCACGTGCCGTTTTGAACTTTTGATGAGAGATTGGGATTATATGTAGGATCGAACCTTGATCTTATATTATATGCTGTCGCCGGGTTTCGGTGGAACATTATTATTTTATTTGTATGATGGTATTTTCTAGAACTTTATTGATCGATGACATTTCTTAAAAATAGACATTTGTCAATGATATTTTTAGATTTACATATATATATATACACACACTCCTAGATGCCATTTTGGCATGTTTAGCTGCATGGGTTGATATGTTGGAGTATCTATACACCTATAATTAAATAACAGTAGTGGTGATAAGAGTGAGTCTGCCTCCACCACCACCACTACTGATATGTGGGGCCACCAAAAGGAAAGACACAGAAGATCATACTTTGCCTGCTTTCCGGTTTGTACATTATGCTCGTGTAATCACAGGAACAAACATGTTAAAATATTTTTATTTCGATCAAAAACTATTGTAACTAATATTAATTAGGCACATAATATTATCTTTGGAATAGATATTTATAATTAAGAGTGAAGCTAAATGGTGGATACAATTTAAACGATGCAGAATTTGAATGTAACTAATCGATGTAGTGACAAAATAGTAGCGATATCTTTTGTATCACGTGTCTAAATATCTTATGTTAGAATAAAACTGGTCGCTTTATCTGTAAAAATAAACCAGTTACAACGCTCGGGGTTACATGCTAGTCAACGAGATTTGAAGGATCGTAAGAGTCGGCTGGGATTACCAAAATGGGCTTAGGCCCATCCAAACGACACGTGGTCACGTGTAGCTCTCATCATGTCTCGTTCTTGAAGGACACGCCAAGGCATCGGCCACAGAAGTCCAAATTTGACCAGTCAACAAGTCAAAGAAAGGTCATACAGTCATACTCCACTTCATCCTCTCATCTCGGAGCTCTCCCAGTTCCAGTATATACCGTTAGCTCGGTCACTAGCTCACTCACTCTCACTGATCTGCTAGTTCTCCGCCACGAGCTCTCAGCTTCTCGCATCCATGGCTTCTTCCTCTGCCGCCGCCGCCACGGGCCCTGTCCCGTACAAGGAAATCTTCAACGAAAACGACATCGTCGTCCCGGCTGCGCCATCACCCAAGGAGGAGTTCGGCGATCTCGTCGCCTCGCTGCCACGAAAGTCCCAATTCCTCGACGGCCGCCTCTACCGAGGATTCTGGCTGCCGGAGCACTACGCGCCGGCGATCATCGCCTTCAACCGCCGCTTCACGCCGCGCCCCGACGACGTGGTCCTCGTCAGCTACCCCAAGTGCGGCACCACGTGGCTCAAGGCCCTCGCCTTCGCCGCCATGTCACGCTACTCCTACCCCCTCGCCGCCGGCGACCACCCTCTTCTCCGCCTCAACCCGCACGACGTCATCCCGTTCGTCGAGGACGTCTTCACCGACGGCCTCGACGCCAAGCTCGAAATGCTCCCGTCGCCGCGCCTCATCAACACACACGCGCCGTACCCACTCCTCCCGGCGTCGATCACCGCCGGCGAAGGCTGCAACTGCAAGGTGGTGTACATCTGTAGGGACCCCAAGGACATGGTGGTTTCGCTGTACCATTTCATGCGGCGACTCCAGCCGGAACTTTCGTTCGCCGGCGTGGTCGACGCCGTCGCCGACGGCACGGTGCCGTACGGCCCGATGTGGGACCACATCCTCGGCTACTGGCGCGCGAGTCTCGATTGCCCTGATCGGGTGTTCTTCCTCAAGTACGAGGATCTTCTCCGTGACGCCGGCGAGCAGGTGAGGGCGCTGGCGGCGTTCGTGGGACGGCCGTTCACCGACGTCGAGGAGGCCGCCGGCGCCGTGGCGAGCGTCGTTGAGCTCTGCAGCTTCGAGAGGATGAAGGGATTGGAGGTGAACAGGACCGGCACTGCCGGGTCGTACAAGAGCTTGCCGCGTGACTCGTTTTTTAGGAAGGGAGTCGCCGGAGACTGGGCGAACCACATGTCGCCGGAGACGGCGGCGAGGCTCGACGGCATCTTCCGCGACAAGTTCCGTGGAACCGGGCTCGCCATTCCGTGATACATCGGCGACGTCGACTGAAGTGAAAGATTTGGTTTTGCATTGTGATCTGGTGTTCGTGCGTGCGTGCATGCGTGCCCTGTTGTTTTGGTGGGCATTGGGATGCTGCTGGATCATCGTTGTGTTTGTGTCCAATATTTGTGATGTTGGTCGCCAGTCGCCAGTCACCACACGCGCGCGTACGTGTCCATGCTTTACGCACGATGACAAGATTGGCAAACCCACTCTGGTTGCTGTACTATTTTATCTGTGTATTTTTTTTTTCTTCCAAATCATGCAGTGCAGTTGGTGTAGTGATGAGCTGATGATATGCGTATCGAATAAAGAAATGAGTGTTTATAGATTGTTTTCTTTTTGACCTAACTGGTCGGTTTTCTAATCAATATCTGCATTAGATAGTATTGGTGATTACGTACGCATTTGGGCTAAGCTTCAGATGTTATGAGTAAAGAAAACTCACAACATGTAGAAGATAACGTTATGGTTTAAACATTCATGATGAGCAAGTGACAACGATAAAATCTGTTATGACATTGATGCATTAATCTTTTACCGGCCCTTGCAATACACGTGGGTTGGCACGAAGAAAACTAGAATCAAGAGATGATGATAAGATGTCGCACCAAGATAATACAGTTTAATTATGAACATGGACAGCACGTGAGCGGTCCAGAAAGTCGGATCATGTCGACCCTCCCCGGCCGCAGACCGTTGTAATTAATCTATAACCATACCATTGTTGCCATGAGTCTCTCACAAATCACAAACTCACGACTTTCTTCCCCGTCATTATTCCCAGAGACATATGCAGCCGGCCATGAGCGCAGCCGCAGGTCCCGTCCCGTTCAAGGACATCGTCGTCGACGCCGACGCCGACGCCGAAGCGCGGCGGCGGCCACCTGCCGCGGAGGAGTACCGCGACATCGTGGCTGCACTGCCATCGAAGCCGCGGTTCGCGGCTTCATCGTGCAGGCTGCTCCAGTACAAGGGCACCTGGTTCCGGGAGGATTGGGTCCCCGGGTTCGTGGCGCTCCACCGCCGTTTCGTGCCGCGCGATGACGGCGGCGACGTGATACTCGCGAGCCTGCCCAAGTGCGGCACCACGTGGCTCAAGGCGCTCGCCTTCGCCGTCGCGGTAAGGGGAGCGTACCCGCCGGCCGGCGACGCGCACCCGCTGCTCCGGCTCAACCCGCACGACTGCGTCCCGTTCGTGGAGATGACTTACCTTGTGACCGGGGAGGAGGCCAAGCTCGACGCGGCGCCCTCGCCGCGGCTAATGGCCACGCACGTTGCGTATTCGGTCCTGCCGTCCTCCATCACCGAGAGCACCCGCTGCAAAATCATCTACATTTGCAGGTACTTTGATTCTACAAATTTTCTATTGAAACATTAGTCATAATGGAGGAGGATAGTTGTGGCCAAAGTGGGTGGTGCCCCCCCCCCCCCACCAGCAGCTAAAATTGAGAAATTTTTTTGTTAGGTAGTAATATGCAACATGCTGCATCTTTTGGCCCAAATAAATCTATGCTATCACATGTAAGCAAGCAGCTGCAAGGCCATTGGCCTGATAACTCACTCCCAGTCACTCATATAAAGCATATATGGCCACTTATATGCGGGAACATATCCAATACACACATGTCTTTTTTGCACACACGTACACACAAACTAAAAAAATTCACCAAAATTTCTAAAAACAATTGTGCATGTACTTCCAATAGTGTTACACATATCTGTAAAATTTTATCTTAAAATTCATTACATTCTAGACACAACAAAAAGATGAAAAATCTAACATCTTTTTGAGTAAAAATCTGTCAGACGAATTTTAAGATGAGTCCTTGCAGATATGTGTAACACTATTAGAAACAGATGAACAATTTTTTTTAGAATTTCTGGTGAAATTTGTTAGTTTGTGTGCGCACATGTGTATATAAAAAAACCTGTGTGCACCAGATATGTTCCCCTTATATGCACCCATAACCCATCGATGATCAATCCATAGCTTTAGCTTATGTGCCCACATAACTGCTTTCTCTCTCGGGCTTTCCTGCTCGTCTCGTGTGGCGGTTGACAATGAGATTGAATAGGCTTCGATAAACTGTAGTTGTCTAACGCACAATGTGCAAGCAGATTGAAAAAAAGGGTCGATTCTTTCAACCATTGTTCTCTTATTGTCAGCAGAGCTCTACTATATTTAGTGAAAATTATACCCTCAGCTGTCTTTTTTAAGCTAACATCCATATTTTTATAGTCTTTTTTTGTCAAAGTAAATAGTTTATTTTCTAGCCCCCTTTGCTTTTTGACTGAAGCTCCGCCATTGAGTACATTACCTAATAATTAAGCATCCCTGTGCTGTACACACGAATATAATCATGATGATCTTTTCACCATGACAGGGAGCCAAAGGACATGCTAATCTCACAGTGGCATTTCCGCAACAAATCCAATTCTAATACCATGCAATTCTCAGATGTGTGGGAGTCCATCCGCGAGGAGAACTATTTAGGGAGCCCGATCTGGGAACATATTCTTGGGTATTGGAATGTGAGCAAGGCGAAAGGTATTGTTTCTAAAATACGAAGAGGTCCTACGTGATCCGATAAAGAACGTCGAGAAGATAGCCAATTTCATTGGGCAACCATTCTCGGATGCTGAGAAGGAGGCGGGGATTGTTGAGAGCATCGTCGAGCTTTGTAGCTTTACTAAGATGAAGGATTTGAGCGTTAACAACACAGGTTTCCAGCAAGTGGCGGATGCCAAGATCCCAAATAAGTCGTACTTCAGGAAGGGAGCTATGGGAGATTGGACGAACTATATCACACCTGAAATGTCCGAGAGCCTTGATAAGTTTCTTTCTGATAAGTTTCGTGGATCAGGGTTCAGTTTTACTTAGTGTTGTGTTTGGAATTACAATACATGCATGCTAAACTGCCTCCTCTGGACAATTATGTCATTCGGGTGTGAAACTGAAAACCTTATTGTTGGGCTTGTACTGTTCTCCTTTTTCTCTCTTAGTTAATTAAAAATATGTATCTCACTATAGTACGCTAAGGAATAAATGAATCTGTACTAGTTCTTAAAGAAAGAAGAATTTAGGTGAAAAACAGTCGGAAACGGTAGGCCAATATAAACGTGATTGCCAGTCGGACAGTAATTGGCCATATCAAGTAATTTAACTATTCATTAGGGGTCTCGGCGTGATTAGGTATGTGAAGAACAAGGCAATTAGAGAACTGTCAAAATAAAGTGAACGGGCAATAGATATTTGTCAAAATAAAGTGCTCGTTAACTAGAGAACATGCAAATGATGTCCAGATAACTAATGTCTATCAAACCTTGAAATACTAACGTGAAAATTAATATTTTCTTTATTTTTCTAAATAAAATTACGGCTCATTTTAGTGTATTTACCCATTGTGTTGAAGACATTATTTGAGCTTGTTGTATGTGAACGAGGGAATAGGATCCTCTGCAGTGGGCAGTTGCCACTAACATGTGGACCCATGGGCAGGGGTCCACATGTCAGTGTGAACTGCACCAACTACCCAACTGCAGATCCTTTTCCGTGAACGTGACATCCTTATAGAGATTAGGTGAGTGTGAAGAACACTGATCACTACAACTAACTGCTAGTTGGAATTTCATGTAAAGACCAAGACCAAGGGTTAAAGGTCACTTTCTTTATCTCAACTTTGTGCATGACTAATGACAAAAGATTGAAAAAAAAAACAATGGGAATAATTGCTCTGCTCGGTGCGCGTACTATTCGAGATAAAGAAGACGATCTAGTCCCACAAATCCATCTGTTAGTTACTCCTTTTGAGAAAGCTAGTGTGCTCCCCCTTTGCTTTAGTAATTAATAGTATCAATGATCTCAAGATACTGCAATTTGTCAGACATAAATGTTCCTCCCTTGGTTTCATCTCAGCCGTATCACGGCAACACAAGTGGCTCCATTTTTAAACTTGTCGCACGAGAAACACTGTCATCACAACAGAAATTTAACTATTTGCCACTATTACAAATGACTACTCTTGAAATACCACTTTTACAAAAGTTTTCAAATTACTGATGCTGATGTGGCATGCCAAATAGGCTTGCCAACGTACAACACGTAAGTGAAATTTCTATTTTACCCCTTTTGTGGGTCCCACATATCATTTTTTTCTCTCTCTCCCTTTCTCCTTCCTCTTAAATCAAATCTGGTGAGCACCGGCCACCTCTCCAACGTGCTCCGGCAGTGGACGGCACGAGGCCACACACGGGCGAGGGGGATGCTTGCAGCGGTGGAGGGTTGCGAGGTGGGCGCGCGACAGCGGTGGAGGGCCGCGACCCGCGAGGCTGGCATGTGGCGGGGGTGGAGGACCGTGAGGCCCGTGCGCCACGAAAGACGTCCGCGAGGGCCACGAGCGGCAAACGGCCGTAAGGAGGACGTGGGGGCCGCCGTGAGGTCGGCCTCAATGGCGAGCTCCGGCGGTGGAGAACACAGGGAGGGGCGAGCTCCGGCGGTGGGGAACACAGGGAGGGGCGAGCTCCGGCGACAAATATGCAGGTGGGGGGGTCATGAGGAGGGGCGTGTACGGCCACATCCGCCAAGGCGACCCTCTCTACGGTGGACGCCGCCACCAACCTCGGCAACCCCCTTGCAATGGGATGGGCACGCTCGCCGCACGACAATTCCCTCCCATTCCCGCCTGTCATCCCTGCCGGAGTTCGCCGGAGAGGATAGAGAAAGACAGAGAGAGAAAAGAGAGGAAAAAATGACATGTGGGACCCACAAAGATGCAAAATAGACATTTCACTTATGTGTTGCACGCTGGCAGGCCTAGTTGGCATGTCACGTCAGCAATAGTGTCAAATAGTTAGAAACTATTCTCTCTCCCATGGCAATTTTGTAGAAATTTTTATAAAAGTGGCATTCCAAAAGTAGCCATTTGTAACAGTGGCAAATAGTTAATTTCCATCGTCACAAGTTTAATAAAGACTCTGCAATGTAAAACAAAAACACAGTGGATTATAATTTTTTTTTCGCTTGACTGAACTAGTGTTCGTGCAACACGAGTTCTACTTTTTTGTTGTCAGACAACAGTTAAGGCTGATAGTTTTGCTTCTTTTCTGTTAATTCTAGAACCCTAATTCGATCTGTATTTTCTTTTCCATGCAGCTGCATTACCACGGCGTTGAAGATGAAATGGCGTCGACTGCTCATCAAGGGCAAAATAAGTTGCTGCTGATTGGCCAGTCGTCGTCTCATCGAGCACTGATGTCCATGAATGATTTGTGCTCGTCAACACTCAACGCATCGTGAGATGAGACCACAGACCCACGATGAAATGCGAGCGGGCCTGTAGTCTAGTGGTTATATAAGCCTCAGTAGTATTTCAGTGGTAAGCGATGTACCCGTCGACAGCGAGGTGTTCGTGATGACTTTGTCAATCTCAAGAATTTACTGGTCCAGTCTTCGGAGGTGTTTATAGGGTAGGGTTTCATGCTTTTGCACGCGGTTGTGAATCACAGTATCTCAGTTTTCTCGGTGGAAACTGACAGTTCTACTTTGGTGGCTGCCCTGGAATCTGATGGATACAACCAGTCTTCAGCTGGCGTGATTTTCAGGCAAATTCAAGCCCTGATCCGGATGGAACTAGGAAGGATTAAGGTGGCTTTTGCGAATCGTTCTTGTAATGGTTGTGCTCATGATTTGACTAGCAGAGGTGCTAGTTGGGACCCGGGTCAGATGTCTGTCTGGGCAGACCCCCCGGATTTTGTACAGTGCTTGTTGGTTCGTGATTTAACGGAACCAAGTGTTTAATAAAGGAGCACGGTTTACTGTAAAAAAACTATTCATTGGCGATATTAAATCTTAATTAGAAAAAACTTTATAAATAACTAAAAACAGCGCAACAGTCAGAAATGGGAGCTCTATATAAAAACGATTGCAGGTTGGTTGGTAATTTCCACTATCACTTCCGCCCCTATACTATACTACTCATTTTGTGAACCTACGAGGCTTTCAACTGGATTAGTGACCTAATATCAGGGGTGGACCGGGGGGTTCCCGGTATGCACCGGAATACCCAAAACTTCCGAAAATTTGTTACCATGTAACGCGGCAGAGGGCCTAAATGATCAGTGGATGTGTTTGCAAACAAAGAAAAGCCCAAGAACCAGGCCCGTAGCCTTGTGCGTGTCCGTGTGTGAGGTGCAGCGTAGCGTAGGTTTTCTCGCCTTCCCATCGGCATCTCGTGCGTTCCTGTTGTTCGCGATTTGGCGGCACCGCCGAAGTGGTGAGCGTGACGGTGAAACAGCCGCGGTGGGGGAAAGATGGAGTCCATGTCCAACGCAGCCCACATCACGCAGCGACGGTTTATAATTTAGAAGAAATCGAATCAATTAAATATGACGAGGGTATTTGCATTTTTTTTTCTTCGTAAGAAGGTGAACATGCAGATGTTTGTTCTGTGTCAGCTTTCAAATCAATCGGTTCTCATATTATAAATTCATAAAAAATGAAGTGACTATGTTTTATCTCAATTGAGTTCCCAGGTCTGAACTATATGAAACTCCCGGTTTCATCCTAACAATTTCACCGGTTTCATAAGTTATTTAAATGCGTAAAGATTTGTAACTTGATTGAGAGAGAATTTTTTCATCAAAATTATAAATGAATCATTAACGATGAGCATTTTTATTCTATGAAGAAAAGTATGGCATAAACATAATTTTATTTGTATATGTACGTGTTATGTTGGACTAGGACTTGATTAATTAAAGCCTTCTATTGTACTCAATCCATACATATTAATTTGACATTTGTTAGATCATTTTTAAGCTAACCAACGTCAAATATATAAAACAGGAGGAAGTATCCGTGTCCACGAGTGACTCTGATTTGGCTATGAGGGTGATGTGGGCACACCCAGGATAAAAATCCTGGGTCCGCCGCTGCCTAATATACCAAAGTTACAAAAAGTCTAATATATAACAATTTTAAGACATGACTGCCTAAAAGTTTGAAGGGGATAGTGCAACGGGGATATATACAAATGATCTCAACCGACAAATTCACCCTCAAAAGAACGACAAAAAGATTCCAAAAGGTATTACAAAATATAAAGATTATAAATTATGAATCAAAGTTTGAATTACAAATGCACAGATATAAACTTATGTACACACATGTTGAAATTGATATCTTCCCAACAAAATAATATCGGTTAGCTACTAATCTTATATCCTAATAAAAAATTACCATCCTTGTCCTTTTCCCTAAACAAAACAACACGTGATAGTCTGAAATACTAAAAATGGCAAGAGGTACTCCAATAAATAAGATAACCATCCCCACCTCAACTGCCATACAAATGCTAATTAAGGACAATGTAGCTATCTCTCAAGGGGACCAGAGATCTAGCTCAAAAAATGGTTTGAAGATTAAGCCCCATTGAAGTCTCTAAATTTTTCTAAAATTGAGACCTATCCAATGGTACTATTAATTATTAAGTATTTGTACTTTATTAGGATTCTCTTGGTTTTCTCTGTTTCGTGTTGCCGCCGTCGACGGAAATAGTCGTTTCTCTCAACAGAAATCGTTACGGTTTTCTCGGAAGACTTATACAATAATGTCGAAGACCAGGACCTGAGGAAAGTCACCCTTTCAACATGTTGAACCTATATGTTGGTTAAAAACTATATTGCTTGAACTCTGATGCATTAGGATGCACGAGCACAGTCATGGATTTGCATGCTATCCGCCGTTCAAAAAATCCTATACTTGCCGCATACAAACCCTCCATAATTTTCCGAATACCGTTCCCTTGTCGCCTCGTCGCCGTGATGCTCGTATCCCTATAAGTACCATCAACAATACTTTCAAAAAAAATGAGAACGTTGAGATAAACCAGGTTTTTGAAAAGGTTTGGAAAATCGACCCTCGGGTCGGAAGCTTTGCGATATAAAATGGTTTTCAGAGAAAAGTGAACTTACGGGTTGTCTTCGCCTGTGTGGCCGGATTCCCTGTGACCCATAAGGACCTATTCCTATAGATAGTGCGACCACACATACCAAAGTGTGGCCACACGAGTGAAATGGGGCACTCCTGGCTAAGTAATTGGTGGACTTGGGGTGAGTATAGGGTGAATGTGGAGGCGCCATAGTATAGAGAGGTACTATGAGCTCCTGAGCAAGGAAGTCTGGGACTTCTCTATGCTTGGTCTGGGACCCGTTTAGTAGACTACTTGCTACCCTAGGAAAGCCTTGAAAAGGCCTTGTCGCGAACCTCCCGCTTGGCCCGTGTGGGAGTAAGCCCACGTCGTGTGGGTAAAGCGTGCCTCCTCTACAGAGGTTTGTCCAAACTATTCGAATAGCCGTGCCCACAGTCAAGGGAGGATGTGTTGGTGATTTCTCTAGCGTAGATTTGTTTGAAAACTGTTTGTGAAACTTGGGTGAACTTTTGGGAAGCGTTACCAGAACTAGTCTGTGTGGTCGGTGGAAGGCCTGTGTGGTCTAAAATGGGTCTGTGTGACCCGAGGTGTTGTTTGGCACCAAAGAGAAGTTAGGAGAAAGAGTTGAGCAAGAGATGAGAAAGAAATGAGAAAGAGTTGAGAAAAGTTATTGAGCTAAGGCGGAGGTGTTGTCTGGGACAGTATGCTCCAAACCGGAGGAAATAGAAAGGGTCAAGGTTGAAAAGAGAAAGTAGTTAAGAGCAATGAAATCTTTGAAAATCTTGATCTCTCATCACTTGGGCTGTTCAAAAGAGTTTTCCTCTTCTTTCTTTGCGAAAACAATCCCAACCTTCCTTTTCTTAGCCTTTCATACATCACATATTTCTCGTGGCTTACGGAGTACCTCGTGTACTCATCCTTGTTTTAATTATAATACTACCAGAGCCGCCAGAAGCCAAAGATACTAGTTGGAAGCCAGCCTGGCGTGGCAAGTCACTGTCGAAGGTTTTAGGGTTTTGGTATAGGTTCCCAAGTCGTTGGCTATGAGTCGGGTCTCACTGTAGTGTTTTCGCTGCCGTGTCGTTGTAAGCTCGGGTTCTATCCGCGGGTGCAATGTATGTAAGAACTCTATTGAGTATAAATAGAATAGGTTGGTTGTGGTCCACCAATGTCCTGTATGTACCAGCTTGGATTTTTCGGACTGGTACAAATACATCGATAAAGATATTCTACTCCTGTTGATTTATGCGGTCAGCGGGAGAGGGGTGTTACAAACACCCTCTGATGGCAGATACTTTCTTTCCTCTATAATTTGATTTCCCATAGAAAGCTCTGGATCATCCTCTTTTTATCTGATGGTTGAGATTCATTTATCATATTTTGTTTGGTTGTAAATCTGACGGCTATTATTTATTGGATGGCGTGGCTCATTCTATTTCCATTGTGTGATTGGCCTTTCAATTGTTAAGATCTTCTTGTTGGATAGATCCATTTGTGTCACTGTATGCATGAACGGTGCGTATGATTGGTCCAACCATCCTACCATCAATTATCAATAGTAGGGTGGATTGCACATTTTATTCATTGCCACTCTAAAGTTATAAGTATTTGGAAGGGATATAATGACCAAATTCATTGTTTTAGTAATGTCACCGTTCAAATACTTGCATTTTTGAATAGAGAAAGCACTTAAGATGTTAGTGATATTGTGTTTAATTGGCTATGTATATGGATTGTGCGTCTAACTAATCTGTCGAAAGATTTATAAGCAATCGCATATTTTTTTCTGTTTATGCCAACTAACCCTAATGAACAATGTCATCGTGATCATCAATCCATTTGTGTCACTCTGTGCATGCAGGGTGTATCTGCTTCTACGATTGGTCCAGCCAACCTACCATCAATAATAGGGTGGCTTGTACATTTTATTCATTCCCACTCTCTTGGTTTGAAGTTGTAGGTATTTGGAAGGCATCTAATGACCAAATTCATTGTTTTAGTATGTATAATGTCACCGCTCAAATACTTGTATTTTTGAATGGAGGAAGAACTTAAGACGTTAGTTATATTGTGTTTAATTGGCTATCTATACGGATTGTGCGTCTAAAAAATCCGCCGAAAGATTTATAAGCAATCCCATCCTTTTTACTGTTTATGCCAACAAACCCTAATGAACAATGACCGCTCGATATGTCATTTGATGTGACATATTAATAGATAATCAATTGTATCGTAGCTGTTCGAGACGTACTAAGCTTGCGATTTCAGTCGGTCAATCTGTACTTTTTACATATATTCATTAATTTTTATAAAACTCTTTAATTTGACGCAAGTATTTATCTAATTGTTGTGGGGGAGAAGACCAGTGGCTTGCATCAAATTAAAGAAAAGAGATAAATATTATCCGCATGCTATGCCAGATCATTTTCTCTTTTTTTTTGAGAAATATGCCAGATCATTTTCGATCAATTGTTGATTGCACAACCACTCGATCGGCCATTAATACTCGAGCTCTCAGCTTCTCGCTTCCATATATGGCTGCTGCCGCCACTGGCCTTACCCGATTCTAAGGACGGCGACGGCGACATCGACGCCTCCCCTCGTGTTCCATTACCCAAGGAGTCAGACAGCAACCTCGCCTCGCTGCCCTGGAAGGAGCAGTTCCTGATCAATAGATCATATCTGCTTGTGTCACTGTGTGCATGCAGGGTGGCCTATCGGCTTGTACGATTGGTCCAGCTAGCCAACCTACAACCAATAGTAGGGTGGCTTGTATGTTTTATTCATTGCTATACTCTCTTGGTTCAGTTACAAGTATTTGAATAGGATATAATGACCAAATTTATTGTACTAGTACGTACGAGTATTATGTAACTACTCAAATACTTGTATTTTTGGACGGAGCAATTACTTAAGACGTTATTGATATTGTGTTTAGTTGGCTATGTATATGGATCATGCGTCTAGAAATCTTTCAAAATAAGCAATCCCTTCTTTTTACTGTGTGTGCCAAGAACCCTAATGAACAATGCATGGTTGCTCGATATGTCATCTGACGTGGCATATTAATAGATAATCAGTGTATCATAGCTGTTCGAGGTGCTAAGCTTGCGATTTCAGTCGGTCAATCTGTACTTTTTACATATATTCATTAATTTTTATAAAAACTCTTTAATTTGATGCAAGTATTTATCTAGTTGTTGTGCGGGATAGGACCAAATTGTAAGTATTTGGAAGTGATGTTATGACCAAATATATTGTACTAGTATATATCATGTTATAGCTTAAATACTTATATATTTTTGGATTGTGGGTATATCATTTTAATTGGCTATATAATGTATATGAATCATGTTCTTTCTTTTTTACTGTCTGTGCCAATAACCCTAATGAATAGAGGTTGTTCGATATTATATCATCCGACGTGACATATTAACAAATAATCATTTGCATCAAACATTTAGCTTTTTCTTTATAGCCAGCTCAACTATGTAGAATAATAGGGAGAGGAATAGATTGCGAAATAATGGACTTATTGTATTGAGTTTCGGAGGCCGGTATATATAGAGGATACATTGGTAGAGATAAGGAAAGATTACAAATAAGGAAAAAGCCCATACAAATCAATCATATCCTAATACATCTCTAACTACCATATACTCTAACATCCCCCGCAGTCCAAGCGTAAGCAACACAAACACTTGACTGGAGAAGAAACCGACGAGAGTGCTCAATGTGATAGCCCTTGTTGCCTATGTCGATGTACCCGAGGACGAAGTTGTCGTAGTCGAAGTAGCCGGTCGTTGCCGATGTCGATGAAGCAAAAATCACCAATAGTGCATTAGCAGGAGGGAGACTCAAAGGCGGTTGCGGTTTGCGGCAGGGGTCGCGGCGCATGAGTGCGTAGGCGAAAGCCAGCAAACACGACAGTTGCCTGGGTAGATGTGTGGGGTGTGTGCGGCACAGGGAGGCCAACAAACACAACGATCCAAAATAAAAGAAAATAAAGAAAATAAAACCACTTCGATGACGATGGTGCGAAGACATCCGGCGACGACAGAAGAACGACGATGTCGAACATGGTCACTATGGCTCGGGACACATCACGTGTCCCTCACATCTCCCCAATCCCCACAGTGCAAGCAACAGAGAGGATCGGCTCAGGGAGGGTCAGTTGACGGCGACAGGAATAGCTCGGCGGTGATGGATGCGCGGCGGAAGACGGTGGCAGAGGGGAGTCCAGCAGCGCAGTCAGGCACAGATCGGGCGGACGTAGTCGACGCCGATGGGCCGACAGCCGCTACAGACACGGGTGCCCCTCCTTCGACGTGCTCCACACGAACACCGAGCTGTGTAGATGCTTCGGATGCCAGTGAGTGATCTACTGCTTGACGCGAAGACGACGACGCGACGAAGAACGAGTCCAGCCCGAGGAGATCGATGATCTCTCTTGCCGACAAGACGACTCGACGAAGAACAAGGCCGTCGAAGATCGAGATTAATCCCTTCTCGACAGCAAATCACGACGAAAAAAACGGTTGGCCGGCCCCCGGGAGATTGTTACTCCCGGGGGCAGCGATGCGGAAGCGTGAACGGCGGCGACCAGATCGCCCGCTCTGATATCATATAGAATAATAGGGAGAGGAATAGATTACGAAATAATGAATTTATTGTATTGAGTCTCGGAGACTGGTATATATAGGAGATATATCGATAGAAATAAAAAAGGATTACAAATAATGAAGAAGCCCATACAAATCAATCCTATTCTAATACATCTCTAACTACCGTATACTCTAAAGTGCTTAGCTAACGCTAGATCATTCAGTCCCAGACTCACTCTACCTCTACGTCTCTGCCCCGAGCTTCCAGCTTCCCGGCCACTTCCATGGCCACCGCCGCCACTGGCCCTGTCCCGTTCAAGGACGTCGACGACGACGGCATCGACTTCTCCCCACGCGTTCTGTCACCCAAGGAGGAGTTCGCCGACCTTGTCGCCTCGCTGCTGCGGAAGCAGCTGTTCATGGACGGCCGCCTGTACCAGCTAGGACATTCTCCGCGATGCCGGTGAGCAGGTTAATTAGGTTGCTTGCGGCGTTCGTGGGCCGGCCGTTCACCGCCGCCGAGGAGGCCGCCGGCGCCGTGGCGAGCGTCATCGAGCTCTGCAGCTTCGACAGGATGAAGGGATTGGAGGTGAACAAGAGGAGCGGCACCCCTGGAGGGTACAAGAGCATTCCGCGGGACGCGTTTTTTAGGAAGGGGGTCAACGGAGACTGCGCGAACCACATGTCGCCGGAGACGGCGGCGAGGCTGGATGGCATCTTCTGTGACAAGTTCCGTGGAACTGGGCTGGCCATTCCGTGATACGTACGGGTGGTATATCGGCGACGTCGACCGACGTGAAAGATTTGATTTTGTGATCTGGTACTGTTCGTGCGTACGTGCTTGCCCTGGTGTTTCGGTGGGATTAATTGCTGCTGGGTCATTGCTGTGTTCGTGTGAAATATTTGTGATCGATGCGGTCGCTGTAGTATTTTATGATCTGTGTGTGCATTTTCTCTTCCAAATCATGCGATGCAGCTGGTTTGATGAGCTGATGATATGTCGAATAAAGAAATGATAATGATTATGGCTTGTTTTTTTTTTCACCTAACTTGTCGGCATCACATGATTTCTGTTGACCACCTGTGCTACGAGCCCATTTAAATGTGCTGAAACTGCTGATGGATATTGAGTTCATAGCAATTACTCGAGACATAAACGAGTGGATTAATAATTATTATGACAAGCTAAAAAGATGAAAAATGATTTATGAAAAATACAGCGACAATAACTGTCACCCATGCTTATTTTTATAAGAGGAATGGATCCGTGAAATCTGTAAGAGCTTTCTAAAACAATTTTCTCTTTTACAAATTCGGAGCATCACGACCTTCTCCCTCCCAAGCTAATGATAAGCTCATGCCACAAACAGGGGCGAATCTCAGGTCAGGCTCGAGCATACCCTCCATAGATTGTTCGAAAAAAAAAGATTGTTCACTGTTAGTCTTTTGATGTAGGATTAGCCAACCAAAGAAACGATGTTTTGGTTCAACCTTTATTTTCCAGAGTGTAATAAAGTCCTTGTTGATGAAGCATCCACTGAATTGGTATTTGTAGGCTGACTGGGCTGAGTATTCTCCATTCGGCGTCCAATTCCAAACTATATCATCCGGTAAGTCAGATAACGTTGTCCGAGATATTAAATTTCCAAGTTTCTTCCTAAGAAGTGATCGGTCGAAAAGAGTGAATCCAGTTGTTTCCTTGCAGCTCTGTCGCACTGTTCTCCGTTTTCCTTTTGTAAGTTTAAACAGGTTCGGTGCTATAGCTTTTGGGCTGTTGTTGTCTATCCAGTTATCTTGCCAAAAGTTTGTTTTGTTTCCATCTCCCAAAGAAATTGATGTTGCTGCTTGAAAGAGTTGGAAATCAGTTTCATCACATGGCAGTTCAGAGCCTACCCATGGTTTCTCCGAGTCCTTCCAAGAGTACCAAAGCCACCGTAACTGTAAAGCTCTTGAGAATTTTGGTAGATCCAAAATTCCTAGCCCCCCTAGTTCTTTTGGTTTGCACACCATGTCCCAATTAGCCAAGGAGGCTCCAGGTTTTACATTCTCAGGTTCGCCCCCCTTCCAGAGAAAAGCACGTCTCAATTGATCAATCCGTTTACTCACCCAATTGGGTAACTGGAGGGGATAATGCAACGGGATATGTGCAAAAATGGTCTCAAATGACAAATTCACCCTCAAAATAAGGACAAAAAGGACCCCAAAAGTTATTGTTTATAAAATATATAAGGAATATTTATGCATTATGAATCAAAGTTTGAATTATAAAAGCACATAGATAAATTCCCATTACCTGTCCTTTTCCCTAAACAAAACAACACGTGATAGTCACTCCAATAAAATAAGATAACCATCCCCTCAACTACCATATGAATGCTAATTAAGTACAATGTAGCTATCTCTCAAGGGGACCAGAGATCTATCTCAAAGATTGGTTAGAAGAAGCAATGACAAGAGCAAATTTATCTATTAAAAAAAGGAAAACGCCAGAGGCGTGGATCTCTAGATCCCTCGACGCAGGCCCATATATAATGCCGCCAGTGCGTATGCTGCTGTGCCATTGCCATATCTTCTCCGATTGTTCACTGAGCACCACAGGTTCACGGCACGAAGCACCACAAAAACATCATATTTCAGCCATGTCGCCAACGAACACAGGTTCCGGGAAACCAGCTGGCCCCATCCCGTTCAAAGACATCATCATCTCCGACGACGACGGCGACGACAATCGGCAGCAGCAGCAGCAGCCGCCTGTCGCCGATGAGTACCGCGACGTCATCGCGGCGCTGCCGTGCAGGCTGCAGGGGACGCCGCAGAGGATGCGGCTGTACGAGGGCGCGTGGTACAGGGAGGACTGGGTTCCCGGGATCATCGCGTTCCACCGCCGCTTCGTGCCGCGCGACGACGGCGGCGACGTGATACTCGCGAGCCTGCCCAAGTGCGGCACCACGTGGCTCAAGGCGCTCGCCTTCGCCGTGGCGGCGCGGGGCGCGTACCCGCCGGCCGGCGACGTGCAGCGCCACCCGCTGGCGCGGCTGAGCCCGCACGACTGCGTGCCGTTCGTGGAGGCGGCGTACTTCGCCGGAGAGGAGGCCAGGCTCGAGGCGGCGCCGTCGCCGCGGCTGATGAGCACGCACGCTTCGTACTCTGTTTTGCCTGCTTCCATGAGAGAGAACCCTCGTTGCAAAGTCATTTACATATGTAGGTAAGGGAAGGAGGTGGTTATAAAACATTCTAATGGATGTCCCCCCCTTAGGTGTCATCCAAATATTATAGAATTCTAAAAGTATTTAGCAAGATAGATATATATGTGATGTATCAGTCCAAGTTAAAATTCGACATTTACAAATTGTAAAAAAGATAACTGAATCTAGTATATGTGGGCTCATAGTTAAATTTATATACCATGCTTTTCCTCAACTTAGTCGGTTTACCATGCACCCATACCTTTAAACCAAGCATGAGAAATGTTTTTTTTTCGTCACAAGCAGAGTTACACGACGACACATTCACACCCCTCTCACTCCACAAGTCCACACTCTGCTCGTACATACACGTGCTTCGTGTTGGACTGAGAAATATACATTGATCCTTTTTTCCGCACATGAAAATTTTGATAGAATAGTTTTGAAGATATGGACTATAGTTTTAAAAGAAATAATTTGATGATATGGACTATACTTTGGCCACCTTTACATATAAACACGACGGATTAATTTTAGTCTACATTTGAAAACGTACGACGATATATCGGGTTATGAAAAATGCAAACGGAAGTGCAAACAAAGAATACAGACATAAATATAACAAAACCTTATATTTTAGAACAGATGGAGTACTTAAATTAGTACTACTGCTAGACTTGCTGTCTACCGGAGGTACCTGATACCGCTAGAGCGTGAAATTGTTTTTTTTAGATAATGCAGAGCGTGAAATTGTTATATGTCTTCCTTTATAAGAGCTAATGTTTTTTAGTGGATATTAATTATATATAAAATAGGATTAATACACTGGTAGATAATTACATTTTGGCTAGTTTGTGTCGAACTAGCCTAGATAATTACATTATTTTCTTCATGGTAGGTATTCAACAAACATGCTTTTTTTTTTTGCTAACTAGAATATATTATTTCTTTTATCGCAGGCAACCAAAGGACATGCTTATTTCTTACTGGCATTTTATGAACAGATCTAAATTTAATACCATGTCTTTCTCTGACGTGTGGAAGTCTATCCCCGAGAGTACATATTTTGGAAGCCCCATTTGGGAACATATCCTCGGATACTGGAATGCGAGTAAAATGAATCCAGATAGAGTGCTATTTCTAAAGTATGAAGATGTCCTCTGTGATCCCATAAAGAATATCGAGAGGATTGCTGAATTTATTGGGCAACCATTTTCAGAAGCAGAGAAGAAGGCAGGGATCGTTGGGAGTATCATCAATCTCTGTAGCCTGCAAAATCTCAAGGCTTTGGACCCAAATAATATAGGTTTTCGGCGAGTGGTCGGCATCGAGGTTCCGAATGGTTCATACTTTAGGAAAGGCAAGGTTGGAGATTGGGTAAACTACGTCACACCAGAGATGGCCGAGAGTCTAGATAAGTTTTTGTGTGATAAATTTCACGGAACAGGATTTGCTTTTACTGATTGATTCGTTCGGATTGCAATTACAAGCTTAACAGCCTGATGGACACCTATGTATGATATTTAATTATTGTGCTAATTATTCAGTGCGATGGACACCTGTGTATGATGTTTAATTATTGTGTTAATTGTTCGTGTAATAAAATCGTTATTATATGTCACAATGTGTTGTTTTAATTGTTGCTTCTGTTTAACACTTTAGTAAATAAATAAAAAAAAGATATGCTGGTACTCCAGTCAGCCCCTGTCAGGGGTAGAAAGCTCTTAGAGGTAGTAGAAGCTTTTCATCGGGCATGGTTGTGGATAAACTAGTGGAGACACGGAGGCTATCATATATTTTTAAACGAGAACTATTATATTATTCTAGAAAAATCTTAATTTGACTCCAGTATTTAGCCAGTGCTAGATCATTCACAGTTAGACTCGCTTACTTTACTCTACCTCTCTGCACTTGAGCTCTCAGCTTCTCACTTCCATGGCCACCCCGCCACAAGCCCTGTCCCGTTCAAGAACTTCATCGTCGACGACGGCGACATCATATCCCACGCATTCCGTCACCCAAGGAGAGGAGTTCAGCGATCCCGTGAGTCCATCTTTTATTTGTGTAGCAACGATGGCCTGAAAAGTTCAACAGATTGTTAATTATTGAGGAGAAAGACCATTCAGCTCATAACTCAATTTCAGTTTGAGTTTTTTGTTTCATTTCCTGTTCATAATTTTGTTCTAGTTCGTAGAACTCCTTAATTTCTCCTTATCTGTTAGAGATCGGTCTTTCAGTTTTTGATGCCATTCAAAATACACAAATTAGACATTCAGTTCACTATTGTGCGAGCCCTGGCAGGCAAAGCATGTGTGACGAGTATATTCTGACAGCTTAAAAAACTGGATTTTGCATATTGCATTGTTCCAATTGACATTAATACTTAACAGGCAATTCAAATTTTCCATACCACGCAATACAAATTGTCATGCTCACATGATTCTACTGGTACGTACTCCAGAAGTTTTACCAAAAACATGGCACTGCATAAATTAATACTCTAACTTGCCATGCGCAAATGGCAACTCCTTGCCAAAACTGCACTGAGCATGAAAAGAATACTCCAAGGAGCTATACAGGTTTTACATGTTCAGAAAAATACTCTTTGTAACAAAAGATTACAATATGTACTAGTAGCTGCAACTGTGATGATTTACTTATTGTCATGATCCCTGCATGCTGGAGCAAAACAGATTGTAATTGAAGGCGGCAACACCGCAAGAGTGGTAGCGTGCTGATAAATTAACCTTTGCATAAGTTGCTTTCTTAGTATCGAGATGTGCTTGCGCGCTCTGCATATGTGGTCTTTCTTTATTGTCATCGTCGTGAGTCAATGTAATACTGGCAACGGCACCACAGCGCAACAGAACAGCAAACACAATCCACATGACCAAATCGAAAGAAAAATACAAGAAAAACATAAGGTACGGACGTGGTCGCCAAATATAAGAAAGCAACGAGTTCACTTGATAAAAAAACACAAGCAGCTACTAGCTGCCTAGCTAGTTTTAACTCCAACATTCCAACCAAAATACATACTTCCGCTTACAGTTGTTTACTGCGTATCCAGGACGCATGATCAGCACGGATCACCCTACAACAAAACTAGCCCTTCTAGTTCCGTGCATCACATACAAAATATCATGCGACCAGATCGACAGGCATACGGTCATTAATATATGACTTTTTAACACTAAAATTAGTGTTAAAATGTTATATATTTAAATATATACGGAGGGAGTACAATACGACTTCATACGACTACGAAGGACTAGAACTAGTTTACTACGACCTAATAGATCGACCTATAGCTAGCACGTCACGCGACGGCGGAGGCCGCCTTGGCGCCGGCGGTGCGGAGTAGGTGGAAGTAGAGCTGTGGGTTAGCCAGGAACGCCGCTCGAGAGATGACGTAGCCGGCGGCGCCTGGTGCCTTCATCATCGCCCCGGCCGCCGGCGCCGCCCACGGCCACATGAAGTAGGCGGCGCCTACGGCGGCCATGCCCGGAAGAGGCGGTGCCAGAAGAAGCGTATGCGTTGGCTGTTTTACCTGGTCCGTCTACCTGACGCGTGAACACCCGTGTACAGAGATCGACTTGTTACAGTGTACTCTATACCCAAGAGGCCAAGGACCTCATCATCCCGAAGACTCTGCAAGTGGAAGTGTGATCGAAACGGCTGACACGCAAAGCGACGCGGTCCCTCGCTCGCCACGTGTCTTCCCGTCACGTGCTCTTCAACCGAGAAGGAAGAAGAGGAGGGAAGCGGCGGCCAGGACGGTGCCGGCGACGTCGATGCCGCACGACGACGACCTCGTCTTTGGCTTTGGCGGCGGTGGTGGCGATGGTGGTGGTAACGACGGCGACGGCAAACCGCCCCTTTTTAGGGTTTTGGGATGGGTAGATGAGGATGGAAAAGGAGGGGGATTCGCTGGTAGAGGGATGGCCAGGCGGAGGCTGGACTGGCGACAGGTGGTGGGAAATAACGGGCAGCGAGACGGCGGTGGCACCGCGGGAGTCGCGAGGCGGAGGCCGGCTATGGACGGGGTAGGCGGTTGGGGTGAGCGGTGTTGGCGAAACTCCGCGACTCGCCGCCGTCGCCAGAAGCGGCGAAGGAGAGAGGGAGGTGGGGGGGGACAGGGGGAAGGGCTCGCCGCCGCCATTGACGCCTTCCGGTGCCGGCGAGCCCAGGTGGCGGGACGTGGCGGCGGAGGATGAGGAGTGCGGCAAGGCGGAGAGAAGGGGGAGGAAGGAGAAGAAAGAGGCGGAAAGTGTCGTGCGGGCTCCCCCGCGTGACATGTAGCGCAATAGTCTCATCCAAGTGCGTTCTTCCTCCGGTGTTGACGTTGTGAACGACGGCGCGATCTTCAAAATGTAATTTTAAATATTTATTGATATAAATAAATTTGCTAAAATAATTGATTTTGAAGCCAAATTTATGCGCATAATTATTCTAGACAAAAGTTATATATCAAAAAAAAAGATATTTCTTAAACCATGTCCAAACATTAAGAATTATAAAGCCAGAGGAAGCACTACAAGTTATTGGATTAGCGTCAAGAATTATCCATTCCAAAAATGTCTTTGGTGTCAAATTTGGATCGACACCCGTTTAGCATACCTGCTTAGATGCCACTAGGAATAAAACCATCTTGCCCGGTTTAATTTGAGCCGATGTTGGAGTCAATAATTTGTACTAATACATCAACAATTACCATAATCCATCAACTTTATCGAATCAGACATCATGAAATTGCATCAAAATTTGCCTACACATGCTACCATAGTCTGAAAAAATTGCTTCCAAAATTTACAGACATACAACCAAATTGGAGCAAATAAAAAAAAATCAGATCGGATTGGCTCTTTCATCGTCCTCCACCATGATCCAGTCTAGCTTCCTCTCCATATGGGTCAGGTAAAAGGTTTAACTCTTTGGAATTGGATGCGCCATGAAGACGACTGCCATCCATCCTCATGTCCCCTCGGTCAACAAGCCAGTTCTAGCAAACCCGATATCGAACGTCGGTTTTGGTGATGACATCAAGGTTCCCCCATGCAGCCGAGCAGAAGTAGCGACGTCAGTGCGAATCTCGGTGAAGGGACAGTGTAATCGCCGTTGCGGCTGCTGTTGTCGCAATTGTTGTGTTGCCACAAGGGTCAAGGAGGAAGAAGGAGCCCCATCGGCAACAGCAAATGGGGAGAAGGAGCGTTAGTGATGGCAACCCCAGCGGACATGGTGTTGTGGGAAATGGGAGGAGGCTGTGAGGGAGACGAGAAGTTTATGTCAAAACTTAAAAAATAACAATGAAATTTAGTTGTATTGTTCAGCTTATAGGGTCGGCTCCACCGCTAAAGTGTAAGCCAGAGCCCCTTCCGACACACCGGCACTTTTCTAGTCAGGTTTAATAGTGTTTTTTTTTCTGCCACGAATTAATCCTGGCCCGAGCCAAGCCTGCTGCTAGTGTTTTTTTTCTGCCACGAATTAATCCTAGCCCGAGCCAAGCCTGCTGCACTATTGGACTGCACCGGACACGGGCTTTTGGGGCTTGACCGGACTGTCAGGTCCGGTTGTTGGAACATGCAGTTTCTAAACTTTTCTACATTTTCTTTAGTAATAGAGAGCTTTATTAATTATTTAATAGCATTACAATCTTATAACAAATATTTGTGTAACAGTCAAATTACGTGTTCTTGTCGCAAGTTGTGCAAGTTCATAGGCTATTCTATTATAAGCTCTCTTACAATGATCTAATCAGACTTCCGATCCATAGCATCACAATAGCCGCCTCTAATTATTAAATAACAAATTTCCAGCGAGAACGTTCCTCTTGAACAGGAGCACTCTTCAGTCGTTCCAATACCGTACCACAAGCCGTCTCTAACTGGACCGGCTTCTACATAGTTTATTTATCTTGAAAAACTTTAAGTACGACAATGCCAAAACAAACTTGTAATATGAAACAAGAGAGTGCCTATTTAAAAAAAATTGTAGTAAAAGGCAGAAAAGACACTCCCTTACTCTTGTCAACAAATAGTCTTATTGTGATTGGAACCGCAAAATGAAAATGGAATCACGGTAATGATCTGTTTTGGAATATGTCGCCTAGCAACAATCTTGGTTTCCTACAGCAGAGCTCTTTGTTGGAGGCGGCAACTACTACAACATATCATATTGATGATGATCAAGTTTTGCACGAGCTAGTTTTTTTTATCTTCATATCACATTGTGCCTGACTCTGTGTTCGTTATATTTCTATAGCTAATCATCGTGTGTAGAATCAATTAATGCACTAATGCATGATGCGGCAACACAGAACAGCTAGCAGCACCCAAGCAGAGTCCACGCCTAAGGGTGAATCTCTTCATGTATTTGTTCAGTGTATATATCAACGAAACAAGCCTGAGCAGAGCTTCTGCCTGTGTTCCAGAAAACAAGCAGTCTCCTATAGGTAACATATAACAAATTGAGAAAATAAATAAGTACTAATAGGTGATATATATACATATAGTCGTGTGCTAAACCACACTTCTGGTACATATTTTGGCGTGCGGCGACGCGTCATAAGCACGGCAGCACGTACGGGGTGCGCTACAACAAAAAAAAAACCATCTTAATTCTACTGCCACCCTCCGTCTTAGAACGAAGCTATTTTCGGGAGGACGTGGCATTTTCTATTTTCTAGTAGAATGAATCTGGTTATATCTTTATCCAGATTCGTTATACTATAAAATAAACGGAGACAGTAGCATATAGCTACACGCCATTTTCACATGCATCGCCATGTACGTACAATATCATGCGACCAGACACAAGCACAGATCGACACTGGTAGTCTATCGATATACCTACAGAGGATGTACCTATAGGCTATAGGCTATAGACAAACGAAACATATCGATCCTTTGGCTAGCTAACTACCGGAACCGACGTCGGCGTCCGGCGGCGACGTCTGCTTCAAGCGCCGGAAGAACCACCGGCCTTCTTGGCGCCCATGTCGCGCATGAATTTGAAGTATCCCGCCGGGTTCGCTTCGAAAGCATTGCGGGAGATGAGCATCCCGCCGCCGGATCCTGGCGCCTTCATCATCTTTCCGGCCACCGCCGGCGACACGCAGAAGGCCAAAACGGTGACCACGACGGCAACCGCCCTCATGATCCACGCGGCAACCATGGCGCGCTCGCGCTCTTTCGCTGAAGCGATGTACGAAGTGAAGACTTTTTTTAGCTGGAGCTTGTTGTTGGAGACCCTGGAGCAGTTTGGTTTGGACACCGGTTTTTATAAGCAAGACCGACGGAGAAACCTTGGGTTTTTATTGTATTTTTAGTGACATGTAGTCATACGTGTGTATAACTGTATACTTGTTGACTGTTGAGTTCGTTTCATCCATCTACAAATATACTCCCGCTTGCAGAAACAGTACTAGTAGCTCTGAGGACTGGAGTGCGTGACGGCGCTGTGGAACGTATCGCAAGCCCGGGAGGACGTGCGACCGAACGTACTTAGGTTGGCCGGCAGGTGGGACCCCGACGAGAAAGAGCCATACGCGCGCCTCGTACGCCACGGAGGAAGGAAGCCTTAATCCCAACATTGACCCATTTGTATACACGAATATACAGCAATCAATGTTTATCCATACGACAGTGTATGAGAAACTAGCAGAATTAAGTTCAAAACGATTACGGGCAGGGCGAGCGTGATCGATATGCATGAAAGCCATGCATGCATGAGCAAGACGACGACACGACGGACACGATACCAGCACGATCGATCCCCAATTCCGTATCACACGAACATGTATTCATATCGACCAGAACACAGTCAAAAACTCAAAACGACACCAAATAAATTAGGATCGAGCACACAAGAAGCACGCAAGAAAATCCTCGCAAAAAAAAAAGAAGCACGCAAGAAAAAAGAGTGAGATCGCGACTAATACCGCACAAACATCCGAAAAGCAAGAAACAGTACGACTACTCCATATCGCATAGCATCATTTTGAACACAGCAAACGACTAGTTGATTAAACGAGCAACAAGGAGATCGACACGCCTAATTAACACGATCTCAGTCACACGACCAAATTAAAATGCACGCAAGCATGCAACAACAACGAGAGTGGTCGTCAACTAAGCGAAGGCGGCCGCGGCGGCGACCTGGCCGGCGGTGCGGAGGAGGTAGTAGTAGAGCATCGGGTTGGCCTCGAAGGCGAGGCGGGAGATGAGGAGGCCGCCGCCGCCAGGCGCCTTCATCATCACCACCGGCGCCGCCGCCGGCCAAAGCAGGCACGCCGCCACGCCGACCGCAACGGAGGCGGCCGCTCCGACGACGAATCCCATCGCAACCATGGACGCCGGTGGACTTCTCAACTTTTGTTGCTACTACTTGGATGAGTGAATCGGATGATGAGTCGTTGTAAATTGTAATTGACCAAGAGGCATGGAGAAACGTATATATAGGCGAGTCCAGTAGTTGGCGAGTGCTGTGCATGTGCAGTGCGCCCGTCTGCATTTGCTGTTTCTTCCTCGGGAAGGGGAGGAGTTGGGTGCTGAGAATTGAAGGACGGAAGACCAGAGGCCTCGTAGTTTCTGGGTGAAGACGAACTTTAATTTCTCCTTCTTTTCAGGCGAGGGGAACTTGGGTAATTGATCCTTCATTGAAGTTCAGTAGACTGTGAGAGCCAAGAAGAATTTCAATGGGCGTGGCTCTTTGCTGCTTGTACTCTGGTTTGTTGGTTCACCCATTTGTACGTAAAAACTGGGGAATTGATTACAGAGATGGCGGAACCAGGCTTTCTCCGAGCGCTGCTTTACTGTACCAAAAAATTGGAGTAATCGTGAATGAGCCGCTGAGATTAACGTAAACTAGTGGTTAATACATAATATAGTATATAGTATAGTATATTATATAGAGTTATACACTTATAACATATAATAATATAGAGCATTTGTATGAAAAAGATGATCCTAGTTGTGTCACTCATTATATAGGAAAATAAAAACACGGTGAATTCACATTGATATACTAGTTAAGTGATGACACGGTGGTTAATTCCTTAAGTTAATATATATGTTACAAAAGTTGGCACTAATAGGATTACAACTGTTGTTCACAGAGTCATTCGTCCAACTCAAACGGCATTTTTGCCGGAGAGTTACACATAAAGAAAATGGATGGTATCATATTTAAAATTGACTTTGAAAAGGCTTATGACAAAGTTAAATGACAGTTCCTACAACAAACATTGCGAACTAAAGGATTTTCACAAAAGTGGTGTAATTGGATTTCCAATTGGGTTGAAGGAGGAAGTGTTAGTGTCATGGTCAATGATGATGTGGGTAACAATTTTCAAACTTGCAAAGGCTTGAAACAAGATGATCCAATGTCCCCGATTCTTTTTAACATGGTGGCTGATATGTTAGCCATTCTTATTGAAAGAGCCAAAAATGATGGTCAGATTAGAGGGGTGATTTCTCACTTAGTGGATGATGGTTTGTCCATCCTACAATATGCTGACGGCTCAATTCTATTTCTTGAACATGATTTTGAGCAAGCAAAAAACATGAAGGCCATTCTATGTGTGTTTGAACAACTCTTAGGGTTGAAAATAAACTTTCATAAAAGTGAAATTCTCTGCTTTGGGAGGGCTAAGGAAATGGAAAACCAATATAGACAATTGTTTGGTTGTAATTCTGGTTCATTTCCATTCAGATGCCTAGGTATCCCTATTCACTATCGGAAACTACGAAATGTTGAATGGAAAGAATTGGAGGATAGGTTTCAAAACAAACTTAGCACTTGGAAGGGCAAAAATATCTCCTATGGTGGGCGATTGATACTTCTTAACTCGGTTCTTTTGAGCCTTCCCATGTTCATGTTATCATTCTTTGAAATACATCAAGGTGTGCTTCAAAGATTGGATTATTACACGCTTCTTCTGCAGCAGTGATAGTAAAAAAAAGAAAATAGGCTAACTAAATGGGAATATATATGCTGGCCAAAAGATCAAGTGGACTAGGTGTCCAATACCTTGATATCATGAATAGATGTTTGTTAAGCAAATGGTTGTTTAAACTTCTCAATGGTGATGGCCTATGGCAGGATCTTTTGCAAAAAAATACTTAAAGGGTAAACCTCTCTCTCACATGTCACACAATCCAGGAATATCTCAATTTTGGGCTGGTTTAATGAAAGTAAAAGATCAATTTTTTTAGTATGGATCTTTTAGATATGAAAATGGGATAGAGATAAGATTTTAGGAAGATACATGGTTGGGTTTGCAACCATTGAAATATCAATATCCCTCCCTTTATAATGTGGCTCGAAAGAAACATTCTTCTTTGGCAGAGGTTATGAGTACTACACCGTTGAATATCTCTTTTCGGAGGTCAATTGTAGGACTCAAGCTAGTTGAGTGGAATGATCTGATTCATCGACTAGCTAATATAACTTTGTCAAATGATATTGACCGTTTTATTTGGTCGTTATATAAGAATAGCCAATTTTCAATAAAATCCATGTACAATGCGTCCATGAACTCTAATGTACAAATCCGCAAGAGGGTTTTATGGGAGTTGAAGGTACCACTAAAAATCAAAATTTTTATGTGGTTTCTTCACCAAAAAGTAATTCTAACAAAAGATAACTTGGCAAAAAGAAACTGGGGGGAACAAGCAGTGTTGTTTTTGTAATGCACAAGAAACCATTCAACATCTTTTCTTTGATTGCCATGTTGCATGTTTTGTGTGGCGATGCGTCTTTTTTGCCTTTAATATCCCCCATCCCCGTGATGTGAACCATATTTTTGGTACTTGGCTAAGGGGTTTGTCTAGACCTATAAAAAAATTGATTTTATTTGGTACTAGTGCTTTGTGCTGGACAATATGGCGTTGCCGAAATGATATGGTTTTTAATAACAAAAAGTTGTCTACTGCTATACAGGTTATCTTTATGTTTTCTAGTTGGCTCCATTCTTGGTGTATGATGCTATTACAGGAGCAACAGGATATTATGCGCAATGGTGCTACACGCTTGAAATCGGTAGCCAAGGATCTTCTATTCCACTTTGGGTGGCATAGTAACTATAGGGTCACTGGATAGAATCTAAGTGATTAAAAAATCATATATCAATTCTTTTTTCACTACAGGGAGTTGGGGATTTGTCTCATCGTCTTAATTATTTTCTAGTGTGACAACTTGCTGGCTGTATGTCTAACGACAGAGGCCGGAGATGTAAAACCATTTACATTATCTAAAAAATAAGACATATATAAATTAATAAATATATTTTATCAATATTACTCCCCACCAATAACTAGTATTGGGTACGGTAAGTCTGAAAACTAAAGACCAAAACTGGTGTTAGAGTAAGAGGGTCTATGGCACCCCCACTGTCTGGCCATATGAAATGCTCAAATAAAGGACGAAAGCTACCCATAATAATTTGTATGCCGAGCTACAATAAAAATAAGCGACAATTATGTTCTTACCTCTATTTCCAATCCTAATTGTGATATTATCCCTACTTTTTTTTAATTTTGTGCTTATAATTTGGTTGAGTGATTTGGGTGGCCAGATTATTTTTGGATATACACTGGGTTAATTAATTAGTTTGCCTGTGGTTAGAATTTTCTCTTAGGCATTGGCCTGGACATTCATCATATTGAGTGATTAATTAATTGATGATAGCTGCACGTGGAGTTTGCATGGAGGGAGTTTTCATTAAGGCCTTGTTTAGTTCCTAAATTTTTTTTCCCTAAAAACATCATATCGAATCTTTGGACGTATAAATTGAGCACTAAATATAGATGAAAAACAAAACTAATTGCACAGTTTGGATGAAAACAAAACTACCAGCAGCTCTACCGTTTCTACTCTTTTGGATTAAGAACAAGTTCTCTTATGGCAGTTTTAAGATGTGACAAATTTTGATTTGCTACGTTCACACGGTCATCTATGAGTTTACATGATCATTACTTATGCATCATGAGGTGTATTCGCTATTCTGCTTTTAGTGGATTTTCGAGATTTATTTCTATTGGCGATTTTGGAACATGATTTTAACTCATTGATCGGTTACGAGATCTTCGTTTGCGGCAAGTCAAGTTTGGTGCAATTATAACAAGTTAGCGTTGTTGTGGCGGATGTTATCGGAGGTGTTATAGTTTACTGCAGGGGTTCTTTTTATTTGTTATTGAAGATTGATACTTTTTATGCTACAAGACAATTCGTCTCAAGGTGGAGATTGTTAGAGATATAATACTAATTTATACATCTCATGTATTTGGATTATATTTCTAGTGGTAAGATTAATTTCCTATTAGTACTCTTAGTTTTTTCTACTAGGACTTTTTTATTTTTCCCCTTTAAATATTTCTTGTATGTTGTATTAAAAAGTTTTTTGAAGTTGCAACAGTCTGTTCTATTCCCTGCATTTGTATCAACTCTTTAATACTGATAGTTGCCCATGGTTTTTTTTTTCTATAAGAACTTTCCACGTTAAATCTCTATTTCTGTTGTGTCTTGATTTTTCTAACAAATGGGGTTGATGCTCCTCCTTAATTTAGCTGTGATCCTAATATTACAGCACATATTAAATGCAGTTATCATATATCAAATCTACCGCGTGGAATGCAATATTTATTATTTAATGTATAGGAAATTATTAGTGTTTTCAGCGGCAGCTTGTTAAGATGTAAAATTGAGAGAACAAAGTGACACAAAATGTAGGTGAATCCATCCACTCCTTGTATTGATCTTTTGCTCATATATATAGGGGTACAATGTGTAACTGAAATTTAATCATCAATGGCAATGAAATGGCTGAAATAATGTGCATAACTATAGCTTTATTTCAGCACTCCATAAACCTCTATTGATGCACATTAACATGGTTGTTACAAATGTGATAATGAGCACAATTGCTCCTCACTTGATGAGATCAAATAATCTCCCTTTGTAACACTCCCCCTTTTGATCGAGTCCGTAAGATCAATATGTTCTTTAATTCCTTTGAAAAACCCAGTGGGAAAAATAGGAATAATTAGTTGGTGATTGCTCTATCATAAACTTGTAAGGTTTAAGGAGTAATCTATGTCTTGTTATATCTCTAGAAAAACCCCTGTGGAGAAAAACATGAGATATGACATATGCTTGCATCAACAATTGTCTCATTAAAATCTTTGTATGAGAAAACCTGATGGTAAAAACTCATAAAAGAAAAGAGTACAATGTGAAGCGTTTAAAAAGGACCATCATTCAGAGTCTCCTCCTGAAGCTTGTCTCTTGTTACCATCTTTTGATGCATCCATGGAAAAAACTCCTTTAAAACCTTGTGGGAAAAATTTGAGGAGAAACCATGATATAGTTATGCCATTAAAACTCCTTTAACACCCAGTGGGAAAAATAAGGAGAAAATTGTATGACATATATGTGTTATCGTCTCATGTCTTCTCTGAGAAACCTTGAAAAAGGAAAAACTCATGTGAGAATATTGAGGACAATGATTATGACCTTTGGATCATAATTAGGTTAACTTCTCCAAAAACCATATAGGAAAAATACGAGAAGTTATTATATGTCTTTGGTATCCCCTCGAAAACCCCTGTGGGGAAAATAGGGATACGATATATATTTGCGTTGATAAATTGCCTCATTAAAAACCTTTCATGAGAAACCTGATAGGAAAAACTCATAAGAGGAAAAAAGAGTACAATATTTGCATTTGAACAGGTTTAGTCTAGGAGATTACTCCCCCTGACACTTGCAAAACATAGATTGACCCCATACCAATTTCTTATAACGTGAAGTTGGTAGGGACCTAGTTTGCAAGATAACCTATTTTGCAATTAAACAACGCAAATATCATTATCTTTATAGATAATGATAAGTGATTCAATGGAATCAATACCACATAATATAGTTATGCAGTTAATCATTCCGCTAGGTTGTGAACTTCGAAATGATATATGGAAGCAATTATATTTAATCACTTCTAATGATAATCAGTATCTATTCTGGCTTTGCGGGGATTATTTTGCCAAGATATACATATCCCACTATGTTTTTATCTTGATTTCAATAGTAGATCAAAATATTTTATTGCCACAAAGATATCTGTTGATATCATGTCTAACTCTCACCTGATGGTGATATTAGATATGCGCTATTATGTGCTAGCAAGGTATCTGCATATGCAATATCAGGCCTGATTGCAATTTGGAAGATATATGAGTGTTTTAATGGCATATAGTTTTCATCCCAGGGTCAACGGATATTGATCCATCTTTAGGGACTAGACGACCATAAGTGTTCATGGATACGATTGCACAATATCATTTGTATATTGGTAGACAATATCAAATGGATATTGAAAAACTGATTTATGTGCTTAAGTTGTAGACTTAAGCATGATTTGGTTTACGCAAATCTATCATCTCAAAATCCGTCCTTAAGGTTTAATTGCTCAGATGAGAAATTATACCTAAGATGATTACCAACTAGTTTGTGTGCTTTCGATGATTACAAAAACCATC
>CM002485.1:18482469-18516254 GCA_000325765.3 Leersia perrieri | reverse complement strand
CGAGCTACATCAACACCAAGGATCAGCTCGCGGACCTGCTCACCAAGTCTCTTGGGAGGATCAAGTTCCTCGAGCTTCGCGGTAGGATCGAGATGACCCAGATTTCCCACAAGACGACGCACAAGACTTAGGGGGAGAATGAAAGGGAATAAGTCTTGGCAGCATCTTTGTGGTCTTGTTGCAGGGAGGTTGTTTGTCCTTGTTGGTCCATTAGGCATAGCATCTTGGACTAACTTTAGCTTTAGCATCTAGGACACCTTTTTTGTTTAGCTTTTAGACTAGCATCTCTTGACTAGCATCTAATAGCTAGGACAGCATGTGTTTGCCGTGTGTTTGGCAGCAGCCAAGCTGCAGGTAGCTTAGGCTATATATATACTTGTATCCCAATACTAGTTGGCTAAGACATTTGTGAGAAATAAACCCAGAAAATTGCCCGCACTTCTTATTTTGTCATCCTCTCAATGAGATTGAGAGTCCTATTCCTAACACATACTACATATATCATGGTGAGACCAAGTCATTTAGGCATTTTCACCATTTACTTCCGGCGCTTTCATCAGGCCCTATTTATTCCAATGACCATATGCAATAGCCAGCAGCATTTTATTGAACAAATTTCACCAGATCAAGTTTCCCAGGTTATATAGTCCACCACAAACTACTGTACTGAGATAGATAGTGAAATACTGGTAAAAGAAAGAATATAAAACAAATTTTAGCTGAAGAATAAAACAGTTTTATTTGATGTGCTGAGTGCAGGGGCAAGCTATATATAAGAGTAAAAACACAGTAACCTGATATTTATTGTTGGGGTGGAATCTGGAACCGCTACTGGCGCTGGTGATGATGTGCTCGCTGCGGCTGCATTTTGCTCCTCCCGGTGAGTGTTTACTAAAGCATTGTTTTTTCCCTTTTCCGTCTCCATGAGCTTTTTCGAAAAACACAAACAAGGGCTTGACCTCCCGTATACCTTTTGTAGTAAACAGATCTAAAACAAACATTGTTGTAAACAAGAAACAGACTTTACCTTTTGCAGCTCACCATTCTGATTTTTAAGTGACTTCTCCTGGAGACAGGAACAAAAACAGATTGTAAGATAATTCGTCAGCACCAATATCTACCAACTTCATTTAGATAATTCGTCAGCACCAATATCTACCAACTTCATTTATTTCTATGCACAATATTAATACACGTCTATTGCCACTTGCTAGATCAGGTACAGTAACAATCTGGTCCTTACTTTTTCAATGTTCACAGCTATTGTGGAAGTCCTTGCCGCATGCATTGAAGAATTATTTACCCGTAGAATGTGCGATGTTACAGCCTAGTCTAACTCATCCAATTTGTTTTATATACTAGAATGCAATAATGGCAATTCTCCTGCTACCCCCTGACAACATGTACATTTCATAAAATATATGACTAAGATAAATGGCATCTCGTTAGTTCACTAGATTATTGAAGTTGCCTAATGATTTCTTCTTCAAATAGAATTCGTAGACTGCTAGAAACATGTTTTATATTTAATACTTAAAAAGAAGCAAATGGTAATTGTGTCTTCCGCATTCAGTTTTTCCCACAATCCCACCTACCTATTTCATCCCTTACTCTTTTTTCCTCCTGTTTTGTCTCCCACCACCTCAACTGTCTTAAAATCAAAATGCCCACTAAATAAATTCACTTTTCAGTTCTCCTTTTCCCAAGCCGGTGTGAAGATCACTGGCTGAAGTTTATTAACATATAAGAAACCTGGGCAGGTTTGAAGACCAACAACAGTGTTATGTGCCTAATTGTCTTGCAAAATATTGATTTACACCATATTGATTATATTCCGTTGCAGTGGGCACTCAGCTAGTTTGAATATATTCTAGTAGGACGCCGCAAGAGCTAGTTCTCTGAGAATTGTATGCATGCAATTTCAAGACGCCAAAACAATGTGATGCCAGCACAGACTGCTAGTCTGCCACAACAAGGGTAACCTACCTTCTTCTGAAGCTCAGAAATTGAATCAAACAGAAGCTGGTTCTGCAGAAGAAAAAAGTCAAGAAGGAAAGTAATGCGGTTATAAAAGAATTTAATTGGATAATTAATTTTTTTAGCCTCTAAAACAACAGGCATTATCTAGAAAAGGCCAACAGTGCGTAATCGACACAAGCTTCACCTTTTTTGATCTTATATGCTTCAAAGAATATTCAAGTTGATGTTCCAATTGTTGGAGTTCTTTAGTTGTTAGTGTTTCCAATTGTTCACCTAAGAGTTGCCTTGAGCAGTACATAGAATAACTCAAATTAACATCATATTATTACCACAGTAAGAATATTTCTCAAGTTTGCAATACCGTTGACTCTTCTGAAGTGCATCCAGTTTGGACTTTAAAATTCCATATTCATCACCCCAGTTTTCCTAGCAGAGAAAGAATATCAAGATCAGATAACTAGCAAGCTACTAAGATATACAGCCGTAGAAAATTCTCCAACATTATGGGTATTTTTACCTGGTCTTCAGTATTTGGATCCAGTACAGCTCTTTCATCGAATGAGTAACGCTGGTAACGTTCAAGGATCCCTTCCATACTACAGAAGAAGTGTTAAATAATCATTCTTTTGTTTTGACCAATACGTCAAATAATGATGCCAAGCATAGCGGTTAAACAAATAACCAGTTCCCCCGCAAAAAAAAAAAAGAACCAGTTACATTTTTGCATACCCTTCCCTTAATAATTCTAAGGGTGTACCATGGAACACAACTATAAATGCAGAATTATTGTTCCAAACATCCACGCGTCAACTAAATCATAACAGCGCATTACATAGTAGTACTTTGAACGACATTTGTATTTGTTGGCTTGGATTTACCAGTCTTCACCATGTTATACTATATCCAGTAAAAAAAACATTTTGAAATTCATATAGTCAATGTAAACTATTACCTCTGTTTCAAATTACTTGTTGTTTTAGATTTGTTCAAAGTCAAGTATTTGAGTCTTTGACCATTAGTTTATGTAAGCTCGTATAGTTTGACAAAATGAGATTTGCAGTTTTAGATTTCATCATGAGAAATGCTTTCACAATGAATCTAAAAATACACGAAATTTAAAAATTAATGGTCAAAGATAAATATGCTTAACTTAGGACGAACTCAAAATGACAAGTAATTTGAAACTGGGACAATAACTTTGACCATAAAAAATCATTTAAAACTGTTGACCCCCAAATTTGGTCAAAGTCGACCTACTTCATCTTCGATAAAATTTATGGGCAAATGTACCCAACAAATCTACAATTAAACTTTTCTCAATTAGTTTGGTTAAACTTGAAACATTTTGAATTTGACTTTGGTTAAAGCAGCTCATAATCTAAAACAAAGAGAGTATTCAACTAAATATAATAAATCAAAGCCAAATTTGGAAAGTTTCTACGCGGTCTAACTAGAGACCTAGCAGCCCAACTGAGCCAAGATGACTGGTCGGACTAGTGAGTGGTGATCATTGACTGGTAGCTCAAATCTAATTATTGTAGATCTTATGGCTTTTTTTTTGCTTGGGCATGAAGTTTTTTGAGGTCTAATTAATCTTCAAATCTACTACGACATGGGAAGGCACAGTTGCTAGAAAACTAACCCTTTTATAAGTGATATGGCAGATTATATTGGCAATAAACAGTTAATCAACACGCAATTAGCAAATTGATCGTTCTTTTACCTTCTATTTTTACCTTATGCCCTAGTTTTAGCCTAGCTTGCCTGCATTTACCGATTTGAGTCTCGTCCACCTAGCTTCGATGTGTGGATGCAAAATCCTTTGTGGGTTTGTCCCATAAATGTTTCACGTCACCGGCAAGACGACTTTTACCCAAAATTCATCTAAATCAGCTGACTAACTGATTTTGATCTCCTTATCACCTTGGTCAGGAAATTCTTGAGGTCAAGGTGGTTTGAAACTCTAGTTACACCACAAGGTTTTAAGTGCCTGCCTTGTGTTGACTGAAAAAAGCATCAACGAGATTTTGGCAGCTCCGCTGGGGGCATCATATAACCAAAATGGCATAGCAAAAGAGGTGGATCCAAACAACATCCTCCCATGCACTATGGATGGATTGTCTGATGAAGATAAACGCGAGACCTAGGGGAAGATGGCGACTCGCACGCTTCACCAAGACCTATGTGGGTCTCATAAAAAGACATACCACTGCCAAAGATCGTTCGTTCACACAAGGTAAACCCCACATCCAATGATCTAACCCATGTTGTCCAACAAGTTTAATGCAAGCTTAATAGATATACATTTAGAGATAACAACTTTGCCTGTCGGTGTGAGTACCTACGGGTACCACACCCAATAGGCAAGGGCATGAGTTCATCTTTTTACCCGTGGGCATGGCCAACCCACGGCCAATAGTCTAGTGGGCACGGCATGGGTTTATATTTTGCCCATGGGTAACCCATGCCCACCCAAATATGTAATTTTGTTTTATTTTGGATCACTACTTTGTTTGCGAATTGTCTAATTTTAATAAAAATTCAAAATTATTGAATGTTCACAAGTATTGGTAGTTGGAAAGTTGAAAGTGAAGGTAATAAATTAGCTAGTTTTTCATTATGTTATTATCTATTTGATAATTTATCAACAAAGATATTACTCATATTATTAAAAACCAATTGGGTAACCACAAGTCACCCGATACCTGACGGGCATGAGCACAAATAATGATTTTCGCCCGTGGGTGATTTTGGTCATGTGTTGGGCGAGGGTTGGTGGGCATGGGTTGGCCATTTTCTTGTTCCACATTCGTTCGACCCGACCTACCACCATCCCTATATACATTCGGTAGCGTTGCTCTTGCTAATCAACTTGATGCCATTATAGTTACCACTTTGGGTAGCAAATTGGATAGATTCATGTCACAAAATGGCTATCTACCAGGTAAGTAGTTGGGTCTTCTAATTCTATCATTAGTAGCAATGAAGCCCCTATGCAACACAATCATAGCAAAACAGATGGACCAACGTATGTTCACACGACTAACTACGAAGTAATTGGGTCTTATAAAACCCTTCGACCTATAGCCAGCCAAACCGCTCACATGGTTGGTCAGACCACACCTTCTATGCCCGCCAAACCACCCCCACCAAAGACGGATAGACCACCTAACACACCACTGTTTGGACCAGGCCTATAATGGACAGTTAAATCGAGGCAATGGTGCCTTTTTAACCCATTAATACTATGACAAACGATATTGTTTAGAACCATTATACACCGCCTTTTGCTACTATTGAACCTAATATTTCATCACCACCTCCAATAATCCTTAATGCTTACAAAGTGCCACACTCGAACCATGGTTTTGGTGGAATGCCACAAGATGCACATTATGGGCATCACAATTATGGTTTGGCACCACCCTTTAGGCCACAAATCACCAATAAAGGCCTAAAGTTGTAAATAAAACATTGGTGTGCTATGATTAGAGGATGTCTACGAATTGAGCCAATGAGTTGTGTTAGAATTTACCAATATCTTTATGTCGATTAAATTGACAATATCACATATCTTTATCTAAATACAATATTTACTCGATTTAGTTCTTTACCTGCAAACTCTATCCATAGTTGGGGTTAATTGGAACAAAAATTCCATATTATTTCTATACATGTGAAATTGAGCTTAGATTATTACATTTGACATCAATTAGGCAAAGGTATAAAGAATCTATTATTGATTTTGTCAAAATGTTTAGAGATACTAAAAACCGATGTTTTAACTTGTTTATTATAAAAGAGAATTGGCCAACCTTGATTTTGGTGTTTTGCAAAGTGATTTGAATAAAAACACCGAGCTAAGGATAGTATGAAACTAGTGATGTAATAATAAAAGGCCTTGTATGAATATGCTCAATTGTGCTGATGAAAATTCATCACATGATTGTAAAGAATGTGGCATTAATCTACGTGAATGGTCTTGAACTCAGAAGAACAAGCGATTTGCTTGCCTAAAGTCGACTCCCCACGATGATTACTTTTGATGTGGCCAAGTGGTGATAATATGTTTGATTACCTTTTGCACAAAAAAACTCTTACCTAAAGGCCATATCATACCACCTATCAAAGAGTTAATACGTTATTAGGGCTGTCAAAAAAGCTCAAAGCTCGCAAGCAGCCCGAGCTTGGCTTGTCCTAGGCTCGATTCGAGCTCGGCTCAGCTTTAAATGAGCCCAGCTTGAGCCTAAGATCAAACTCGCGAGCTTTATCGAGCTGAGCTCAAGCTTCTAACAAGCTTTAGCAATATATAATATTTGTTGTCTATTTTGTAATTAGTATACCAAATATTTAATTAGTGCGCATTCACATAATTTATTAATATAGATTGGCACTATATATTTATCTTATTTCCTTTTTCCTCATTTTATGAATATTATTAGCTAGAAATTATTTTTTTAAGCAAGAGATTATCCATAAATATACTAACTGCTAGTCAACCTCGATAGTCAAGCTCGAGCTTGATTGAGCTCGAATTGAGCCTGCTTGAAAGCTCGAAGGTTTTTCAAGCTCGGCTCGAGCTCGAGCCTGGACAGTCGAGCTCGCTCGAGCTCGGCTCATTGACAATTGTATACGTTATGTATTACACTAAATGACATTATTCATATTCTCAAATTGTATATTGATAATTGCAATGACTTCCGTCGATAGGTTCAACTGGCCATAGGTGAAGTTCAATTGTCAATGGTCCAAAGATGAAGTTGGATAATGATCCCGTCCCGATGAACACAATAGACTTTCATGCCAAGAAACCACCAACTTGGCCTAGTCAAGCTGAATCCATCGAAGTGTGGTTATTGGAGACAAGTCATGTCATGAAGACTGTGTTCGTTGTGCCACCAAGTTGTCAACCAATATCACTAAGGATGGATGCAACCATGGAGGTCAGAATTTTCAACCACTAGTAATATAAAAAATGGTTTGAGGAAGGATGAGGAGAAAAGCATATAAGTAGACCAAGACATTGGGGTAATTACCATCAACGTGAGGACAAGTGAAATCCCAGTACTTACCGAAGATGCGAAAGAGGCAACCAATATCAAGATCAATTCTAGCAAGTTCATCCGTTTGATCAAGAGTGAAAGCTTGCTTGACCGGTGTACTACCATCTGTTTGACCATTAGCTGACGGCGGTCAAACTAGCACAACCAAGCTGATTTAACAGAAGATGCTCGGTTCAACTCGATTTCAGGGGTTTTCAATCCTTGGTGGATACAATGGTCCGGTCCTTAGGGGATTGGATTATTCAAGGGAGGGATTCATATGCACGAACATATGTGTGGGCGCATATAGACCATCTTCATGTTAAACAGACCAAGAACACATAAGCAAGTACGTGTATGTGTGAGTGTATATGACAAAGAAGAGCATAGGCTATCCTAAGAGAAACAAGCATTATAATGCAGTTTACAAGTGCCCTACCGCCCAACGTGTCATCCACCAAAAGCCTGTTGAAGTGTGCCATAAAATGAGCAAAACTCACGAATCCATTTTGTTTCCAATAACGAGCAATACCTCTTTCCTTGCTGGCTCACCTCCGCTCGTTCCTCTTGGATCCAATGAAAGGTACATGGGCAACCACCACAAGAAAAATCAACAAGGGAAATTATTTGGCTCTTGGAACTACAACCACAGCTTAGGTAGATGATGCCTTCCGACATAACTCACACTTGACAAAAGGGATTGAAATGTATTAAGAGATAAGACAAAGATGCAAGAGAAAATTTTCATTGAGATTAGACCTACGATACCTTGACAGGTTTGGAAGCCTAAAGTGCCGAGGTTGAGAACTGGTGACAACACAAAGTGACAATGAAGATGACACCCTAGATGAAGGGTTACCGATTGTTAGATTGAATCAACATGGTATTTTCTTTGCCTTTGGATGTTTGTGCCATTGAAGAGGCCAAAATTGCACAACTTTCACTTGGTTCTAGAGATGTGGTTTTTGAGAAGCCCGATGAGACCAACCATCACATGAAGCCTCTCTACCACAAAGGGCATATCAATGGGAGACCGTTCTCAGGGATGCTTATGGCTGGTGGTCTTACCAAGAACATGATACCTTACTCTTTCTTCAAGTTGGGCATGAAGTTAAAGAGTTGAGTACCAACATGCTCAACTTCTTCAATGGCAAATAACTAGAGGTAAAAAAGAGTGTTCCTTGTGGAGTTGATAAAAAAAAGATGATGCCAACTGCTTTCTTCATTGATGTGCAACATACTATTGTTTTATTTCAGACGTGAGATTCATACATTCCTTCTACCTTGCACCAATTATTTAATTTAATGGAATGAGAACGACATTAGATTGTTCAAGCGGATGCATCGAGACAAGTTGGAATAACTGTCTTGGTCAAATCTTTGGATCTAAGTCACAAGGTTCCCAGTCACTACAGGACATCATACGCCACCTTCAAAAACATGGTATGAAGGGTGTATACCTATTCATGGTGCTCATTCGAGATATAGAACATACCAAGTGTTTTTAAAATCATAGCACGAGATACTATGCTCGGGTATAGGATCGTGTTCCCAATATTAGAAAAGAATAATAGCCTTATTAATATAACCACATATATGTTATTAATAGGAAATAGAATGAAGCAAAAGGAAATAGGAAGCATGAAAAGGTCGACCCTAAGCCAGGAGGCCCATTTAGGTCACCTATTTATCAACCACATGTTTCTCCACATTAACACTCCTTTAGCCTAGCAAATGAGTCGTCTTCTCGAGAGAGAAGAGGATGTCAAGCCAACCACTCATGCCACTATTGCTTTTGACCTTGCCTCTATTGCCCACACTTTTTCCTCATTGTCACGTTGCACACGGTCTAAGGTCACCTCGCCGTTTTGATACCCTCAATCTCGCTCTTCCTTTTTGAAGTCTCGTTCATGTTTCTCATTTCGGGACGAAGTTCCCGCGATGACTAATGTGGCATCATTCCACGTTTTTGGTGAATCAGGTATTGATTGTGGTAACTTGGCAAAATATCCATTGCTAGTCCAGGCTAGATCTCCCTAGTTTGATATTGCTAGTGTAGCTAGATAATTTGGCTAGCCTACTCAACATCATGATGTAAATTAGTAAATAAAGTAATTTAGAGTGGTGGAAAAAGTGTGTACAAGAATATGTCGGTCTATAAAGAACAACATTGGAGAGTTCATACAAGACTTTGATGAAGTAGATATATTGGTTCAAGGATTTACATTGGTTTATCTTTTGGAATAAGCAGACTTAGATGATGGTTCTATTCCAATGACAACATTTGTAAACAAAGAATGAAACCGATTAGAAGGCCCAAGTAATTGATTTTCCTGAAGATTATGTTGATTGATTTGCACGGGAATATCATGAAATGCCAGGACTTACCGACAGGCTTGCAATGCATTGACTCTCTACTAAATCTGGAGTTAGGCGTCATAAACAACCGCCATACCTGAACTTAGGCCTCATTAACAACCGCCACATAGCTTTTATTATAATATTGACAATCATACCAAAGGGGTATTGATCACTTGTTAAAGGTAGAGTACATTAGGTCATGCATGTATGTAGAATGGATTTTTAACATTGTTGTGGCTAAATGGAGTAGAAATATTATATTTTGCATTGACTTTAGATATTTAAATAAACTTAATCATCATCATATAATGATCGAAGAATGTATATTCCATCTCTCACTAGGCCACGTATACAACATAATATGAGTAGTTGGATTTAGGTTGATGGGTTGAATTGATGGATACAGATACTACAAGAAGAGGAAGGGTTGGGTGGCTTGCATTGCAATGATCGAGAAAACGGAAGTGGGAATACTACAACACTATCATGGTAACTTTGAACATAGAAAAAAAATAAAAGAGCAATGCTGTAGAGGCAGATAAATCGCGTTCACCAACTTTTATAGAAACCAGTGATAAAAAACCCGCACCTTTAACTACCTTGTTGTGGAACTTAGAACAAATGATATCAAAGGCATGCAAATATTAGCTGAAATTACAGTTGAGCAGTCAACTTCAGCCCTATATATAATATATTATGTTTATGACATTATGTGGAATTTCTAATACCAACTTAAATTTAGCACACCTTATAGACAAGTCATGGTCACACGAATGCACGACATAATTGGCTAGTAAAGATGAATATTACATGCCTATAAACAACATGTTAATCAATGCTACTTTGGGACATAGAGTTATAGGTCTCTTCAATGTAAAGATGACATTTTCAAAATGGCCTTTGGGTGTCCCGGTTTTGTCAGCTTTTTCTTGTAGGCCATTATGGCTTTTGCCTTAAAAATGTCTGAGCAACGTTCCAACGAGCTATGAATATGATCTTTCATGGTTTACATAGTATGATCATATATATCTATATTGATGATATCGAGGTCAAATCGTATGCTATGGATAATCCAACCAATTTTTCCTTTGAGACGAAGCATTGATCTAGTTTAATGTTGAATCCATGTAACTATACTTTTGTTATTTTGGTGTGTAATGTGTTGCCTCCAAAAGTCATATTAACCCAGCTCTACACATTGAGCGAGGGCCCACATTCGCATGGTTTACACGTTCGTCCTCACTTTGTATGAAAGGGTTAACCCAAGATACCAAGCTAGAGCAGCAATCCTTATAGGCAAGGCCACACCCATATTAAAACTTTCAAGGTAGTACTAGATCACCCAACACAACACTTTTACGCCAAAAACACATCAAAACTACAAGTTTCATTAGGTTGGGGTGTTATGAACTTATAAACAATCCACCCCTAGGATAGTGAGTCAACGTAAGACTATACAAGGGTTTATACTCTAATATCAGCTGTAATACCCTGTCTCCAACAATAGCATTAGCCCAGCTCCCCATTCCCACATTTGCATAGGACATTGTTTTACACGTGTCATCGCTTTCTTTAAGAGGGTCAACCCGGAATGCAACTTTTGAAGGTGATACTAAATCATCCATCATACACCACTCTAGCACCACATTGCCAATACCACACCAAAACTACATGCATCATTGGGTTGGGGTGTTACATTCCCACTCCACCTTCACCTTTAGAGTTGATGCCTCGGCAGCTCAACGCATACACGACAGAGGTCATAACTCCCTGTGAGCGAAGTGTGGCCCAAAGGATGTGCATCATATAATAAGGGTTTATGCTCTCATATCAACTTTATCACTATACCTCTAATAATCTCATTAACCTAGGTCTACATATTAAGGAGGCCCACATTAACATAGTTCCCGCTTTACACTTTTATCCCTTGTTCGTGTAGAAAGATTAAACTCGGTGTATCATGGTTGGAGAACAAAGCCATATAAGCATGCCCTCGGCCACCTAAACTGTCAAGATGATATTGAACCTCATAGCACCCAACTATACTACTTCAAAACTTGTCAGGCAAGATGAATGTTATCCTCCCATGGTGAGAGGATCCAAGGGCAGAATTATATTTCGGCAATACATTAGATTGGAAGATGATGCCATTGCTGTCGTTTGGACGTAAGAAGTGGATAGCAAGGAGTACATCACACCATCACATTCTTGAGCCACAGCCTATTGGACAATAAAACAAGGTATACGTTTGAGGAAAATTTTTATGTTTATCTTTATATTATGCTCGCACCAAGTTGTGATATTATTTGCTTTAACCACTTGAATTGTTAAATCGACGTTGAAAAATGCATGTTGCAAAGGCCAGTTTTGAGTGCGAAAGCTGGCAAGCATGTATATGCTTTAATTCGTACGCCGTCATGAAAGATCAAATTGTACCTAATTGTTTTATAAACCATGATGTCAATGTTGATTACAGTAATGAAGTCCACATCATTCTTGGGTAAAGGCATAGGTGTTTCCAATGAAGCTACTTTTGAGAAATATATTCACTTAGAAGAATATGATGCTTTGCTATTTGGTTTGCAGGCATCCATAGAGTATGTGTAAAACATGTAAAGTGTTTGGTAATTCACAACTGATCGTGCAACAAGTTGCCAAATTTTATCAATTTTGTCGTAATTCACTAAATTGTTCTTGGGATATATAATTGGATGTTATAGCTAATTTTGATGATTTCATCATTAGCCATGTGTCTAGATAGAAAAATTCAAAGTCTAATGATTTAGCACAAAACGCATTTAGCCGTCATGTCAGAAAAGGGTTTTTTTATGGTTCTGAAATGGCTAATGCTTGAGTGTGAAAAATTTAGCGAAATGGGCAAAATTATTGGGCATTGTCGATATGACTAGCAGCACACACCTAGTCTAACCCAAGAATAATGGCAGTTTGATGTAACACCCTAGGCCGATGCGCTTGGGCCGACTCACATGTTGGATGGGCCCCATGCTGCCCCCAAACAGCTAGCCCAGGGTTGGTGTCTTGGTGGTGCTGGAGCACCTAGGCTTATATGTTGATCTACCTCAAGCTAGCCAAACAAGGTGGGGCTAAATATCCACATCTGCCTCATTCACACAACATAGGCTACACTTGGGCCTACTTTAATTGGGTGAGGATGCCACATACAACACCCATCAGGCACAAAGCATCCTCTTCGGTCTAACATACCCATACTTCAGCAATTGACCATGAACATCCCTTCTTGGACATGTTTGCTAGCCTAGGTCTAACCAATGTGACATCATGTAGCCCTCTAGGGCCCACATGCCATGCATAATATTCCCGCGCCCCTCCGCCCCATGTACCACGAAACCGCAAGGTTCATCTTTAAAACCATGTCACCCTAGGACTCCTAAGCTTGGACCCACTCACATGTTGGATGGTTCCCATGCTACCACCAATGCATTCGCCTTCGCTTTGCATAAAAGGATTAACCTGGGGTTGGTTGTGTTGGAACACTAGGTTTACATGTTGGTCTACCTCGAGAAAGCTAAGACAAGGTGAGAGTCGGTTATCCTTACACATACCCATACCCACTCTATTTGGGATGGTATAGGTAAGTTGGAATTTTCATTTGGCTTTTGGGTAGGGGAGAATAATAACCATTATTACCAACTTTATTCATACCCATATCATACTCATTATATGTGTGTACAACTGAACCAAAAATTTTTAAACTCGCATTAAAATTTTGGCAAATTCAATTGAATTTTATAGGGATAATTTTTTTTGCGGGGATTTATAGGGATAATTTACTGTATAAAGAAGCAACTTTGTATAACTTTTGAGCCAAATTGCCATGTGGGTGGCACATATGTATAGATAATTTTAACCATACCCTATTGGATATGGGTAGTCTGGTTCAGAAATGGGTATGGGTAAAATTGGGTACGAGTATGGGTTACTCTACTCTCCCGAGTAGCAGCCTTAGGTGAGATTAAACATCGACATCCCCTCCATGCACACAGCAAGGGATACACTTGGGCCAATATTTATTGGCCTGGAAGGGGTGCGCACAATTTTCCCAAATACCATAGACCAAGGAAAACCGAGCCGAACCGAGTCGAAAGTCCAATTTCTTTGATTATTGATTGCTTCATCAGTTTTGTTTTCACCATTGTACAGGATTTGGTCTTTGGCCCAGTTGTGAGAAGATGAAAACCAAACCTACCGTATACACCAAATTATTCGTTTGATCTTGCATGGGCCAACATGGGAGGTGGTCTAATGCTTGTTACTTCGTGTTTTTCAAGCGGTTGTTTCTCAAATACCGAACCATAAGACAACCGGGAAAGCCGTACAAACCTAACACCCACCCAAATGGGCTGGATATCACAGCTGACCGTACGTTGGTCTAACTGGTGAGCACGACAACTAGGCTAGTGAACCCTTGGCAAGATGCTTTTGGGTGGGGGGCTTGTGACGTGTTCCCATGACATTGAGTGGAATTATGATTGTTGCCCTTTTGATTAGGTAATTGATTGAAGAGTCCCTCGCATTGATCCTAGGAACCAATGTTGGTCGAAGGTTCAAGAAAGGATTTGTGGAAGTCATCATTCAACATATCATATGAATTGGTTATTGAGAAGAGTTTGGTTTCTATTATACGAGCATGATTGATGATTGTTTAGTGGATGTTGGCATAGCGTTGCATTTGAATGCTTGACATTACACCCTAGACCTTTTTTTTAAGAAAAAGGCAAGAAATTGGTACGCCCAAAGTCAAAAACAAAGGGTGCCATCAAAGCGTGCAAATCTTTAACTAACCTTTGATGTAACAAATGATTTTGGCCACAAGATATTATTACCTTCACAATCATACTTCATGAAATACCTCAAGTCCACAAAAACTATACTTCGACTCTTCAAATATGAATTTTGCTTTGGACTGTTGAAAGACAATAAGAATGATGAGATGTGCCAAATCAAGCCAAATAACAACCAAAATTCTACTTAAAAATGGCAAGAGAGACAATACTGCGACGACAAACAAAGACAGTCATTGGTCACGATGTATAGCAAGATGGCTACGAAAGGGGTCAAGATGGCAAAGCCGCATCAATTGTGATGATGAGAATATCATAATTGATGGGATTCAGATAACAATAAATTTGTTTGACTTGACATGATATGTGGGAGTACACGACTTTAATGATTTCTAGTGTGGAATTGGACTTGAATGAACATGGTGGAAATATGACAATATAATGTAAAGACAAGCAACAAATCACTAAATACAAGACCAGAGCGTCAGTGCACAAGTAGCAGATTTAGTATAGAGACGAGAAGCAGGTCAGCCGAGCGAGTGCCACGATGGCGGCGCTGGACGACGATGGGTGACGCGATAAGTGGGGTTGTTGACATGCGCCATGATTCATGTTTGCCAGTGAGTATTGCACAATGACAATGACAACAATATGAAAGAGGAATAGTCCCTACAACCTGCAACCGTGTGGTAGTAATGACGAGCGACGATGAGATCCAACAATGTGACTGGTAGTGTGTGTTAGCACAAAAATCAATGTTTGTCCTATGAAAGCCCGGGAGATCTTAGCTTCAGTGCAAGTCCTAAATATTGAGGTTTTGTTGATGGCTACTAATGTCATATTTTATGCCGTCAACGCCTGCATAATCACAAAATAATAAAACACCCAACATAGTGGTAGGAATTATTTCTAACCATTTTCACAAGTGTTAGTGAAATATGTGTATGCAGCAAAAATGGGAAAATTAATCCTAAATGGAGATTCCTCACTTCCAAGCAAGCTTAATGGATAAGAGGGCCTACCTAACAGGTGTAACCGCCATGGAAACTGTCATCACATCTACAACCGCCATAAGCACCCACCTGTGAGAGACTTGACCAAGACTGAAGTCAGTTGTCAACCTGCCTGGTTCGGCCGAACCAGTGTTGCCATCTGGTGCCCATCATCCACGTGGACGTCCAGGATCACTTCCTTGAGGCTGTTCCAGAGGGCATGGTGGTAAATTCCCATCAGAGTTGCCCCCATCTAAAGCTTATTTAAGGAGCTCTCATCGCACACTTAGAACACACACTAGAAGCTTGAGGTAAATTACAAGAGGCTTATTTGTACACTATAAAGTGTAGAATATTAGGGCGTCGGAGGAGTCCCGGAGTTGTCGGTAACTCTTCTTACTTTATTGAATACTCTGATATTAATAGAAATATTATTTCTGATTATCAAGTCTATCTTAGTAAGATTTATATCTCAGTTAGTTCCTAAGTAGTTAATAAGATTTATATCTCAGATAGTTCCTAAGTAGAATACTGGATTACTGTTCACTATAAACAACCAACTTATAGTGTTTGCTTTAGTGCCATATAAACACTTGACAGTAGTAATTAACTGCTTAGACAAGGTGTCTATTTAGATTAATTTTCAATAGTTGCTTCACATCCAACAGTTAGCTTGAGGCATGTGTAGAGGTGGTGACAGCCGTCGAGATCACTTAGTTTCTTCTTGTCTATGTGTGTAGTAGTGTTAGAAATATGCCAAGAGGTAAACATAGAGATGATCATATTTCGTAGTATACATGACATTTATTTATATATTGAATATCCATGAAAGGCAACTTGCATTGATTGACAATTATGTGAATTGTTTGTGAAACTCTTTACTTGTATGATTAATCTAAAGTTGTCCCTAGTCGAAGTTGAAGACTAGCACACGTATTAGTTGATGACTATGTTTCACAAGTCGTGGACATGAAGATGTCAAACTAATAATGTGGGTGTATTGTATGACATGATGCTGAACCGATCCAACATGAGATATTGTAATCTCTTTACATAACGTGTATGCTTTGTCCTTAGACCTGAGATTGTCGTATGTTCTCAAGATGTGAATCGACCTAATCAGGGGCTATCAAATGCTACTCTGTAACCGAGTAGTTATAAACGTGGCTTTCGTGTTTATAATGAAGCATGTTGTGAGGCATAGTCAATCGAGATGAGATTTGTCCCTCTCCATATGAGAGATATCTCTGGCCCCTCAAGTGATTGGATCAAGAAATGCATTGCCATGCTAGGTTAAATGTTAACCTATTAAAGGATCCGACTCAGCATCGAGAAAGAAAGGTCAGCTTGGAGCTAGACCAAATATCGTGAGACAAAGGGAATAGCTTGTACATGACTTGTGATAGTTTGTCTGATATGATATTTATGTGCGCATAGGAGTTGACAGAACTTGCTAGAGGCCGATGTCAACTATTGGGCCGAGTAGTAGTACTTGGGCCATGTCTATGTGTACATGAACCCATAGGGTCGCACACTTAAGGGGTTGGTAGCCTAAGAGAAGGCTTAGGGTTGCTAATGGGCCTCGGATTCGGAAGCCCATTGGAACACAAATATAATGGGGTGGGCGCACGGATTAGGGTTACCCCATCGGTAGCCGCCAATCACCCACGCCCACGCACGCCTTCATTGCTCTCATTGACCTAGCAGTCCAGGGCACGACCGCTCTCCTCCCTGTATGTGTGAATACCTCGGAGGTGCAACCACGACACGTTCTACATCAAGATGGTTCTGCATCTTTTACGCGTCTAGTGGTAATCCTGTGATCTTTAACGGTAGTAGTTCCTGGTTTATGGGGTAGAATTTTTGAATTGTGCTAGCGTAGCTCCCCATAACCCTACAAGTAGAGCGTCATCTGAGATTAGCGAGCTGGTCAGTGCCCGGGGTATCCCATTAAGATTAAAGTTAAGCTTCTTGTAGACACTGTTATAGAATCTCTCTACCCATAGCCGACCTTAGCTTTGTGTCCTTGGATGGTCTGAAGGAGGAGTTGACACAAACGTTCCTTGTGGATTCGATACCTTGGATTTAAACTCCCAGGTGAAGTGCTATAGCGGTATTCCGTGCGCTTGCAGATTTATCTGTGATCGTAAAATACCAACAGGTTACGGGCGTGCCGGTCAGTATGATAGTAGAACTGACAAGATGGTTGCATCTTGATCATCCGGGAGCTGATCAGCTGATGAACCGATATGATGTGCTTCCAACCAATGTCGATGGAATTTTGATAATCAATCAGTTGTATGTTAGCCATACATCCAAGTAATCAGATAAACAAATAAGTTCTAAGATAATATCGACTAGAACTAGGATATGACATGAAAAGTCGATACAAAACATTGGACCCAGTAACAGGATAACTCATCGGCTAACACTCCGATGAAACATTGGGTAAAAACTTACCAACTTAGTAGACATAAACCTGTTGAAAACAATCTGTTAGATCGAACCAAATCGAGACAGTATAAGATTGAAAGCAATAAGAAAATACTACTAGACCAATAGATCTACATAAGGTGAAGCAGATAACGATTAGTCTAGAACAGCAACGTGAAATATTACACCTACACGAGAAAGTCATAACTAGGCTGATATGACCCAAAACAACAATATTGCTAAAGATAGATGTGATACATCTGATAGCCAACGCCTGCATCAACTCAATCAATATATCGGATATAACCAAGAAAGTACTAATCTAGCCGATACAAGCGAAGTCGACGGAAGTAACTACCTCACCGGACATCGAACCTAACCAATGCAGCCCAACTCGATAGCAAGACCCCAAATTTGACTTCTTAGAGAGGTTCAGACTTAACCGATGCTACCCCGATCGAAAGGTGAGAACACGCCGAGTAGGTTATAAGGTGGCGATGTGCTAAACTTGTACATTTATCTGTGGATGTTTACAAAGATCCAAGGTGTACATATTTATACCCTCAGGTTGATACAAGTCTTGATTGGACATGAGACCAAAACTTCCTAAGATTAAAAGTCCTAACTGAGTACTAAAGGAAAGTTACTAAAACAAGCCTAACTAATAGATAGAATTATACTGCCATGTCGTGGTCTTCAAGATTTCTTCTTGAATTTAGTCTCTTTTCGATAATCTTTTCATCAGCTTGTCGCATCCTTTACTTAACCAAAGTATATATCTAAGAAAACTCTCAATTGACCGATCGATGTGAAACACAGCTCTGTAAACCAAATCTTTAATATTCTTTTGCTGATTAGTGAATTCCTCTTGGCTTATTGATTGGAGTTGCTTTTGGAAGTTGGCTTCTGAATCGGTCCTTGTTATGTTATGCTGAAGGATTCTAGACATAGCTTTTGAAAATCAACCAGGAACTACTCAACCTATTGCCTTTGTGCTTCTGTCAGCTTGTCTATTATGATCGGGATAGCATCGACTTCTTCAAACATGTTGACTTGAAAATATTGGTCTCACCGGGCGTGCCAATTTATGTTAGCACAAAAATCAATGTGTGTCACACGAAGGCCTGGGAAATCTATCTAGCTCCTATGTAGGTCCTAAATATTGAGGTTGTGGACATGTCAGTTAGTTTGATCCTACAACTGACAAGATGGTTGTATGTTGATCATCCAATAGCTGATTGGCTAATGAGCTGATATGATATAGCATCTCTAGGCGATGTTGATATTGATGATCTAGGAGCCGATCGGCTGATAAGCCAATATGATGCGCTTCCAGCAGATGTCGATAGAATTTTGATAATCAATCGGATGTATGTTACATATAGTTCCAAGTAGTCAGATATATAATAAGTTGTACAATAATATCGGCTAGAACTAGGATATGACATGACAAGACGATACAAAACTTGGACCCAGGAACAGGATAACTCATCGGTTAACACTCTAATGAAACATTGGGTAAAAACCTATCAACTTAATAGACATAAATCTATTGACAACATTCATATTGAAAGCAATAAGAAAATACTACTATATTGATGGATCTACACAAAGAGATTGATATAACGATCAGTCTAGAACAACAATGTGATCAACTCGATCAGTATGTCGGACCTAACCGAGAAAGTACTAATCTAGCCGAAACAAGCGAAGTTGATGGAATTGAACTGTCTTGTTGTGGTCTAATCTGATACTAAAGGAAAGTTACTAAACAAGTGAAGTTGATGGAGTTAAACAAGTACTAATCAGATACTAAAGGAAAGTTAGTAAAACCTGCCTAATTAATAGAAGGAACTAAACTGCCATGTCATGGACTTCAAGATTCCTTCTTGAAATTGGTCTCTTTTGGATAATCTTTCCATCGGCTCGTCGCATCTCTTCCTTAACTGAATCCAGTAAAGCACCATCCAAATTTTGCAATTAACAGTGGGCTCCATGGAGATGCAATAGGCAAACAACGATGTCCATGGCGTGTCTTGGGAGTAACTGCACATCAATGAACTTGCAGCAAGCAAATCCATGACATGATGCAATGAGAACGGTGACGAGTGATGAGGTGCAATATGTGGTGGGAATCTATGACGAACCACACAAATCAACCATGGAAAAAGACCATAGCCACACCAATCAGCTGGTTATTCGGAGACCTATAGCAGTGATGTAGAGAAGATCCGGTCAAGATGGAAATGACCAATGTTGCTAGACGTAACCACCACTATGGAAGGGGGTGGGTTGCTAGAACTACAAGACCACCAGTATGTAAGGGCGATGAATGGAACAATGTTGAACTTGGTGATGAACAACAAAAATTAATAAAATGATGAATGAAAGCGGGATGCCCATAGGAAATTGCTACCCTAGATGCAGCGTACCAAAAATGGTTTGAACGACGGCAGTACAGCGTACCAAAAACGGTTTGAACGGCTGCAGTATAGCGTACCAAATAGAGTTAGTTCCAAACAAACAATATATCTATATTCTAATAAAAAGTAGTGGTGGTGGGTGGTAGTAGTAAATCTGCCACCCCACCAACTCTCCCTGTAATTGTACAAATTACCCCCTCAAATTTCATAATATTAAAAAAACCAATTAATATAGATAGATATACAAATATAAAGTCGAATTAATCATAAAAATATATTTGTTTTGGCAAATATTAATATATATTTTATCCGTAACAAAGCACGGGCATTCAACAAGTAGAGTATAAGAAACCTAACTATACAAAGGAATAACCTATATATGAAAATGACACTATGTTGTAACTATATGTAATTGACCTTGTATTTCCTAGCACTATTGAGACTAATGGACAAGTGCGGTAGATCTCAGACGATATAAACTCAAAATGATAACTTTGTGCATAGTTTTGTAGCCAGAGTTGAGAAATAAAGTCTTAGTTGCATCCTAGACACTGGCATGAGATTCTTCGAAGCATTATGGGTGCATAGAATATATAAACCATCAAATGGGTTCTTAGGCTGTTGAGGTAAGTCTAGGCTCTCTTGGGCTAGTCAATCAAGATTGTTTACCAATAAATAATCTTGCTTACGTGACCGATAAACTGTTCTAGCCCTTGAAGTGATTGGACGGTATAAAAGAAGAGTAGCCAAAACATATAACAAGAGAGTCAAGGCAAAATGTTTTAAATTAGAGATCAAGTATGTTAGATAATTTTGCCAACTAATGATAGGAGCAAACAATTCGGTAATTTTTCACTTATGGAAATCAATCGTGGAAATGCCATTTTGTTAAACTGTTGCAAGGAAAACGATCTCAAAGAGCGGTTAACACAAAATATCTACAGAAATTCTTCCCAAGTGCTTGGCAAGATGTTTAGTCCTACAAAGTTGATAAAGGTTTACGTCCATAGACCATGTGTTAAGTGCCTTCGAGCTTTCAAGTTTGGCAAAAAAGATGGGCGACGTGTGCTGACAACTAATATGCAATGAATCAAAGCCGAATTTGAAAAAGGACCATGCGAGGCCAAACTAACGGCTCAACATGAACCACGCAATAAGATCAGCAACCTCGAGTCTGTCATCCAATTATGGTAAATCTCAAGTTTCCTTATTTGGGCACAAAGAAAAATCTATAAGGGGTATGGCTTGTTGTACTGACAAAAACAAATGTCTTTTACCTTCAATAGTTCTACTTATATTGTTTCCCCTTGTTTTAGCCTAACTAATCCATCTTTTGTCGGTTTGTGTCATAATTTGTCTGCCTTTGTATATTCATTGTAGGTTTGTCCCGAAAACTTACCACGTCGCAGGGAAAATGGCCTTTTGACATAAATTCATATAAATGTTATGCTAGAGAGTTTAATCTCTTTATCAACTTGGCCATGAGATTTTCTAAATCAAGGTAGTTAAAGACTCCATACACTAGAAGGTTGTAATCGACTCCTTCCTATCGGCCAAAAAAAGTGACAATCCTCGTGCATCCTTTCTTTTTGTATATTAAAATCAACAATACGAGACTATCGTGGTGTGTTTCGTTCAAAAAAGAAAATAAAAGGCATCAACAAAAAAACAAGACTTTTTATATATGATATATTCAAATTTGTATTTCATAATATTATACTATGCAAACTAACAAGGTTGTCAAAGTCATATATAATTGTTTAACTTTGAATGGTCTAAAACTACTTTTGCTTTCGATTATACAATAGATGCACACGCTCCAACGACACACGCAATATCTCAATCACACACTCCTAATATACACTCAAAGAGACATAAACCAGAGACATCACTAAATTCCTACTGTTAAAAGCCCATTTTGTGTGTGTAATATTTTAGGGAAATAGAATTTGAAACCTGGTGGGTGCAAATGCAAACCATGAATCTACCCCCACCAGTGGTTCCCAAACCTTTTTTTTATAGGACAACGTATCAAATCAAGATGATGTAAGAGAAGAACTATCTTCTTTAATAATAGATAGATGTAGTTTCAAAATATGTAGTCAAATCTCAAAATTTCAACAAACTAGCATACACAATATAAAATAACATTAGTAGAAGTGTGCGCACACACCTACACCAAATTTCATGATTTTGAATTAAACCTAATATGTTGTTTTTGGATTTCTTCACTTTTTCACTTACCTAACTAGAACGGAAATGTTGTTTCTTTTTTACTTTAACAAGTGTTCGATGTTAATTAAATTTCAATCGTGCGTCCATCGAAGATTCCATTTTCCCACTTAATAAGGAGAATTGAATCGCTACATTAGGACGAGCTAGATTCTTCATCTTAATTCCCTACTTAGGAATAGTAAAACTTACTCCTTTTAATTACTATATGCTAAGTAGAAGACATCATTTTGTTTTTAACACCAGACCTCAAGTTATTGGGGATGACCATGAGTAACAGGGAGTCGCCGATCATCAATTGTCGACCATGGCCCTAGCAGCCGGTTAGCACTCCCTTCGTATAGTTTTAGAGCGTATTGGCTTTTTACAGTATTCAATATTTTATTTCATAATTGATTTCTTTTATTAGACACTACTGATAGCAATCAAAATAACATCCTATGAAAGTACTTTCAAATGTTAATCTAATTATATCATATGCATTACATTAAAAATGCATATTGTTAGTTTAATTATTAGTCAAATCTTTGGAATATTGATTCTACGGAAATAAGGACATCATATAAAAATGGACGGAGGGGATTGTAGTAAAGAGGTAGTTGACCTTAATAACCACAAAATAATGATAGATTGTTAATTTCCATCCTAAAATTTTGACTTCATAAAATAAAATCTACCACATAGGACAACCATTACTTAAGCCCCATCTTTTCTTATTATATATATATATATATATATATATATATATATATATATATATAAATGACATATGAAATACTGGAATGTTCTTCCATTCAACAGTTTAACAAGTTTCTGCCTACAACAGATAAACATAAACACGGTTATATTTGAACTATATAGCTTTGTTAATCAGTTTATTATTCTCCTGCAGAAACCATTTGAAAGAAGCCCTGCTTTGCGAAAAAAAAGAATCGCAATTTGCATTCATGTATCTATCCTTAGTTATGCTTCCTAAAAGCATCACCAGGAGTGGAAACCATATCTAAAGGCCAAATCGAGTGCATCATACGAAATATCAAATAAGCTGGTCTTTTGCACTCCGCTTACAACCTATAAAGAAAAGCATCAGACCATATTAAGCTGACTGGGAGTTATACTAGTATTTAAGCCCTTATTACATGCCAGGCTAAGGTAGGAGCACCCTAGTTAGGAGTTATGCATAAACGTAACCGGGGAGGCCATGCATGTCGACTGAAATGTTGCTTCAGTAATTTGCAGAAATAACGGGACAGATACAAGTGCACCTGCTAGAGGGGCTTTGCTATATTAATCACTTCTGTAGGCTATACAGTACACACGACTATAATCATATGATAAACCTATGTGAGCATACGAATCAAATTTTAAACATATGATCTTTCTTTCCGCCTGTACGGAACTACTGATAAGGTAATGGAAGTGAGCTTGTTCTTCCATTATATTTTGGATATTGCGATTGAACTTATTTGTTGACTTTTTTTATAAATATATAATGGAAGTGAACTATGGTCACCGTTGGTATCATTGAGTCACCGAAATCAAACTGAATAGCTCAAAGTGGAACCAACAGTGCATGTACTAATCACCACTGCAGTGGCAGAATTACCAACTTCAATATGCATGGCAGCTAACAAATACCAGGAAACTTAGAACTAAGGAACCAATAATCTCGCCTAAGAGTGACTCCATATCGAGCTCAGAAGCGATCAGTTCCCCAACAAAACAAGTAATCGTACCAGCTGGATCAATCAGCTCTCCGATGCAATCAGGAAGTACACGAAATAATAACAATTGTACCCGCACCAAACACCCCATTCCCCTCGCCGAAACGATCAATCAACGGTACGGACCAGCGAATCAAAACAGCACACATCAGTATCAGCAAAACCCCCCAAAAAAAGAGCTCCAAAGCTCACCGCGGCGGCCGCCGCCGGCGGGGAACACAACGACGCTACCGTACGTATGGAGGGAGGGATTTGGTGTGTACCTGGAGTGGCTTGAGAATTCATAGAGCTTCCCCTTGGTGGAGAAGACGATGAGCCCGACGTCGGCGTCGCAGAGCACGGAGATCTCGTGCGCCTTCTTCAGCAGCCCGTTCCTCCGCTTCGAGAACGTCACCTGCCGGTTTATCTTGTTCTCGATCCGCCGCAGCTGCACCGGCCCTCTCCCCATCTCCCCCTATTCCTCCTCCTCTTCCTCGTCGCTGGCGGCGGCCGATTCCCTCCTCCTCCACTCGAAGCAGCAGCAGCGGCGGTGGTGGTGGGGGTGGTTGTGGCGGAGGGCGAGCTGATGAGAAGGGGAACGCGAGAGGGCGAAGGCAGTTTTTAGATGGGGGCGAGATGCGGTGAGGCCAAACCAGGGCGGTTTCGCCTGCCTCGTTGTCGTATTTTCATTGGGCCACGAGGTTCCGGGACGACGTGGCTCGACGCGGGACGTCGGATGAGGAGAGAGGTCGTTACCGTGGGGACAGAGGGGGTGGGGCCCATGGCCCGTTACCGGGCTCACACCAGCGCACGGCCGCGGGGCCTCCGGATTGGTCGATGGGCCGAGTGGGGCCCGCGTGCGAGTGTCCGTGGATAGGGTGGGTGAAGGTGAGAAGTGTTTTCCGTGGAGAGGGAGAAGGGATTGGCACGGGCCTGTCGGGTACAAGGAAGCGAGACGCCGTATGACACGTGGCGCGCGCCCCACGTGTGGCGCGCCCTGGGCTTCCGGGCAGAGGCAGGGAGAACCCACCGGCCAGTAGTACAAGTCTACAATTTGTTTTGTACTACTTTTTTTTGAGTGTACTACATCTCCCTCCGTCTTATAATACAGGATTGGGACTATTCACTTGTAATATTTAATTTTTTGTCTTATTTAAAAATTTATTTTAAATATAAAAAATAATAAGTCATACTTAAAGTATTTTTTATAATAAATTAAATAAAAAAATAATTAATTATTTAAAATATTTTTTAATAAGATAAATAGATAAGTGTTACAGGTAGATAGTCAAAATTCTTTGTAATATGAGATGGATGGAGTAGCTTTTTCTTGGAGACTTTTCTTTCTGAGAGTGAGAGAGAGAATGATCATTTTGCAAGTTGCAAAAGTGGGCCAATGAAAATACCACCTGATTTCTATTTATAGGATGTTTTTGAAATTATTTCACATGTCATGGGAAAAGGACCTATAGTACATGTACTACCCACTTCGTTTCATAATAAATGAGTTTTGACATCTTGCTTATAATGTTTGACCTTCGTCTTATCCAAAAATTATGGAAGTAGTGTAATTTATATTTTGTTTGTGACTTGCTTTATTATCAAAAACTAAATAAGCATGGTTTATCCTTTTTATATTTTCTCTAAATTTTTTAAAAGAAGATGAATGGTCAAACGTTGTAATAAAAAGTCAAAACTTTTGCTCTTGCATCACGAAGGTCGTGCTTAATTCTTCTTCCAAAATTTTTTGGACGTATACAAACACATATTTGAAGTAATAAACATAAACTAATAACAAAACAAATTACAGATTCCGCCTGTAAACTGCGAGACGAATTTATTAAGCCTAATTAATCCGTCATTAGCAAATATTTACTCTAGCAACATGTTGTAAAATCATGGCGTAATTAGGCTCAAAAGAATCGTCTCACAATTTACATGCAAACTGTAAAATTGGTTTTTTTTCGTATTTAATGCTCCATGCATATGTTCAAATATTTGATATGATATTTTTGGCCAAAAAACTTTAGGATCTAAATATACCCAAAATGGATAGAGTATTCAGTAAATGGGGATTTGACTATATAGTTTGTGTCGCAACTTGCTACCACAGTCTAGTACAATCTACCAACAGGAAAGACGAAGAGACTATGTTTCGGTCATTCCGCTACAGATACAGCACAGGTGTACAACACAAATGAGGGTGTTCACTAACCCCAGAGATAAATACGTCTTCTAAAATTTGAAAACAAAAAAGAAAATAAAGTACATATTCTTAAAGAACAAGGGCATGCATGTCATTCCAATTTGGCCGCTTCTTAGTCTGAGTTCTAAAATGCATAGCAATTTTTGTCACACGCAAAAGGAGACAAATCATTAGCACACGATTGATTAAGTATTAACTATTGAAAACTTGAAAAATGGGTTCATACGATTTTTTATTGAAAACTTGAAAAATGGGTTCATACGATTTTTTAAAGAAACTTTTATATAAACTTCGTTTGAAAAAACACACGGATAATCATTTCACGATGTGTGCTATCAGAAAACGAGGAAAAAAATCCATCCTGTGCTGAGGCCTCCTCCAATGACTATCTTATAAGCTATCTATAAGCAATCTCATATAATTTTTAATAAAGGAGAGATAAAACGCTATATTTTATTCAAGAGATAGTCTCTTATATACACTTCACACTCCAATGTCAAGTGAAAATGACTTATAGGATAATTTGTATTATGAGACTATTTTGCTAAGAGCTAGACCATTGGAGAAGTTATCTTTTAAACTACTTAAAGATAGTAGCTATCTCTAACCATTAGAGAAGGCCTGATAAGTATGCACCCTTAGACGATCATGATGTTAGTGCTGACGTGAAAATGTGGCAGTGCACCAAGAAGCAACATCGAGTCCTCCGATGAAAGCCTCCACAATGGAAATTCCAAATATATATATGTGCAAGATTAACAATAACTAGTTTTTACTGGAGGGTAAAACCGTTTTTTGGGCGGGCGGGCGAGCAACCCATTTCAAATCACCTGGAAAAGGCGGACCGGCACCCGCCCGCCTAAAAAAAATGAATTTTTGCAGGCGGTGGTATATCCACCCACTTGCAAAAACAAAAAAAAAAGGTTGCCGTCGGCCGCCCTTGCTGGGTTGCCCCTGCGCACTAGCCGCGTCGTGCAGTACCGCCGTGGCCGCCCCCTCCAGATCTGCATCTAGAGAGGTCGGGGGAGGCCCGCCGCCGATGCCGTAGTCATCGCCACTCGGCGGAGCCGTCGCCGAACCACCCTATGCCGGATCCGGCAGCCCCGGGGCCGCCAACGCCGAATCCAGCCACCCCGGGCCGCCACCGTGCCGCCGGCACCCGTGTGAGCGAGAGAGAGAGGGGTGAGAGGGCTGAAGAGAGAGGAAGACAGAAGAGATGAAGAGAGAGAGAGCGGTAAAAGATAAGGCATGGGCAGAAGATAAGGCTAAGGGGCCGGCCAGCCCCCTCTTTTTTCCCTTCCCTCTCATTTTTTTGATTTTTTTAGTTTTTAAAGGGGGGCAATTACTCCCACACCTGCAAAACCGGATTTTTGCCGATGGACCACCTAGTCCCCCGCGTCGATGGGAGAGTTGGGCGTCAGGCCCAATTCTATCTTTGCAGGTGGCTCCGGTGCCGAGCTGTCTGCAAAAAAAAATTTGTCTCGCCCGATAAAATCATTATTGGCCCTAGTGTAGTCATTGATCAGTGCAGTACTGAAGGATTACAAGACAAACTGATAAATTGCAGACCTCAATTTCAAGAATAGAAGGATAATTTACGTGTAGATTAGGAAAGCTAAATTACTCTCGTAACCTAGAAAAGTATGACGAAAGATATGCTGGGTGTGTGTGCGTGCGTTAATAGGGATAAGTGTGTACGTTTGTATAGAAGCAAGTTGTGTTTGTACTTTGTTTCTGAAAAAAAAAGAATACAACTTTAAATCATTTCGAAAGTTGTCGAAACTGTAAGGCTGAGTTCGGATGTGGCTGAAAGAAGCTGGGGTAAAACAGAATAGTGTTGACACGCAAAATGAGAAACATCATTAGCATGTGATTAGTTCAGTATTAGCTATTTTAAACTTGAAAAATGGATTATTTTATTTTCTTATAACAACTTTTATGTAGAAAATTTTTTAAAAAAACGTATTTTACGCATATTGAAAAGCGTGCTATGGGTATCTTGGTACTGTGCGAATTAGCCAATCCATCCTATCTACGAGAAACGAACACAGCCTAATACTACGAAAGTATTTTTTGAGGTACTAATTGCATGGTTGTGCTTTGCTACGAATAAAAAAGAGATATATGTATTATAATATCAACTAAAATAAATAGAAAACATTATTCATGAAATATATTACCCATAATTTTGTTACAGGAAATATTTTATCACTATCTGATTTTTAAGGACCACGTATAGATGGTTATAGTAGTTAGTATAGGGTACCACGTACAGATATATATGGTACCGTGCATCACGAACACCTTTACACATACAGTGTGAGGCCTGTTCAATTAGTATGATACGGATTAGACTACGAAACAATTTGAACAGGGAAGGTATAAATCACATTATGGACCAGTTTCCTTTCATATCCGGTCAAGTTCTCTTCTCGGGATCCCTGGGTCCAACAAAGACACGCTATACTCTAAGGGTATATATAGATACACAGGCCCTTGAGAGGCTTAAAGACAAGTAAATAAGTCTGAAGACACGAAATCCATCAATTCATCGATGTCCTACGGAAGCAACTCGTCAATTCGTCGATATGTTATTGACTAGCCCCATATATTCTATAGTATAGATCCTATATATTCTAGTCGATATGATAGACTAGCTTCTAATATACTGTGCTCGGCGGCAAAATCAGCAAATCTTATTTTGTTGATTAAGGAAAGAGGCATTTGGCCAACAGAATGTATGGCAATTAGCCTATTACCCTACACGAGGGTCCAAAACCGTATAAAAATCATCTCACTCTATGTTTGTTATGAATTATTGCTAGTTTCGATATTAACGGCCCCGTGCTCATACGAATCTTGTATGTGATTTGTCGCTACTCGACAAAAATATTTTTTGAATCCCCGCAAATAGACAAAAAAATAATTTAGCAAATTAAGCATACCTAAACTAGTTAGGCTCCTAATGGTAGAACTTGGTTCTGCGGATTCAAGTACTACGCTTGACACCGATGCTCACATTTATGATTATTTTGTTTCGGTGATAGGCATAGCGATACGTCTACGATCAAGGTATGTCAGTCCAATATTCGAATGTACTTATTAGGGTGATTATAGTGTGTCCTAAGGGTTTGTAAATGGGCATGTTTTATTTGTGTCCGCGTCTCCAATATGTTTTGAAAAAAAATATTTAAAACATATCACAGATGGGTGGCAACCCGGCAAGACCAAGTCAATTATGTCCTTTTAAAAAGATCCAAATACAAGTAGAGACAGGTCTGTTTGGTCGCTATTCCGAAGAAAATTTGCCTGGCCTGAGACAAACCTAAGGTATTCTCCACCTTGTTTGGTTGCTAGCCTGACCATTCTTTCCTCATGCCTGGCCTGATGTAACCCCAGCAGCTATTAGATTGAGGCCGCGTTTGAAAGTGAGAGATTAGATTTTTAGCGGATTGAGTATTATCTATTTAAAACTTGAAAAATGGATTTACCTGATTTTTTAAATAAATTTTTATATATTTTTTCTTTGTAAAAAATGGATATATAAGTATTTTGGGAAGCGTGCTAACGAAAAATGAGGAGAAAAATTCAGCCAATAGGCTGTTTAGAACGCGGCCTGAGTTTTATAGCTTCAGGCTTGAGCATCAATCGAGACTCAAGAGGATTAGCATCATACTGTATTCTCTCTCTCCCAGTCTCATGAGTTCAGCTGGCTGCACGAAGCAGCCGTCGCCGCCGCCATGGCCGGCGTCGCTCACTGCACGAATCCCCACCCCGCTCCCGTCGAGTGAAGCTGCAACTGCTGTGGGGTCACCCGAAGTCGTTGTCCCTGCTGGTGTCGCAGCCCCGCCGCCAGCTGCCGGCGCCCGTACGTCGTGGGAGCCATCGCCAATCTAGCATCTCGCGAAAAAACTGTAGATTTGTGCTATTTGCTCCGGTATAGTTGGATCTCACCTTTCTTGCGGAGATAACGGCATGCTGCCTGCATTCGTTCTGTTGATTGAGCCAATATGCATGCCACTAGAAGTTGTGATTTGTAGTTGTTGGATTTGGGGATATAAGTAAATTTCACAAAACTACGGTTATTTTGAACAATTTATCATAAAATTAAAAATTTAAAAACTTCTTTCATAAAAGTACAGATTTAGTGTTCTTATATATCACAAAACTACAGATTTAAAAATTTGTTTGACAAAATTACAGATTTAGTATCTCTATTATCACAAAACTACAAGTTTAATGTCTCTATTATCATGAAACTATAAGTTTAAGGATTTGCTAAAACATGTAGTTTTATAATAATATATTGCTAAAACCTGTAGTTTGGTAATGATAGAGACACTAATCTTGTAGTTTTGTGATAATAGATACATTAAATCTATAGTTTTGTAAAAGAAATTTTAAATCTATAGTTTTGTGATACATGAGGACACTAAACATCTGTAGTTTTGTGAAACAAGTTGTTAAATCTGTAGTTTTATGATAAATTGTCTAAAATACTTGTAGTTTTGTGAAATTTACTCTTTTTTTTCCTTCTTTACTTATGCGATTAATTTATCGAGATATAGCAGATGGATTTTGGTTGATTTTGGTTGAGGGGGCGTTGTAGCCTCTTGCCTAGATTAACTTTTTCACATGAACTGATATGAGCACTTTTAATTAGCAGAAATAATCTAAGCCCAATCATAATTTATCTCGCAACCATGGCAAACCAAGCAAGCAAATTCTTAGGCTGCCTTACCAGGCGCAATACATAAATCACCCGAATGTTTCTCAGACGTACAAATTTGTCAGGCACGGTGACAAGGACACCAACCAAACAGACCCTACATCTTTGCCCTACTTGATCAAAAACGATGTACAAACGCAACATCAAACCAGCTACTAGTAGTAACTACTAGTACCATATGTGATCGAGGGGCACACACTTAATCTGAAAATCAAGAAAAATATGTGAAGAAATCAATCATGTCACATCGGAAGAACAGCATCTTCATTCCTTGGCCACACACACCGCCATCGAATCACCTTTGTCGAAATTGGTACCCCTCTTTTTCTCCCATGCATCTTTCCTTTCTCTCCCGTCGACGCGGGCTAGCGAGCGCCAGTCACCACCAATCATCAATTCAGTCCGGCCAATTCAACCTTATCGATGAATCACACTCCCATCCCATGGGCCAACTATTATGTCCATTCTAAAATAATTGACGATGTTTATAGTTAAATTCGCCTTTTCTATAATCAATTTAGATACGTCGAAAGATGTTATATTATTAATGTGCTTTGCATCCTAAACATAAGTATTATCCTATGGTATAATCTAAACCACTTAAAAATTTTCAGTGATCAAATAATATTGCTCAACAATGGCAAATACTCTCTCCATCTCAAATATAAGCATTTCTAGTCCGTGGTCTGGCTAGTTAATAATTTCAGTGAATCGTAAGAGATGGTTGGCACGTCAATGGTAATAATTTCAGTGAATCGTAAGAGATGGTTGGGTTGGAAAAACTGTAGTTTAAAAGTACTAAAGGATACGTTTCAGAAAAAAATTAGTAATAGGGCAAGTTTATGCTTTTAGTTCTGCAGCATCGGAAGTTACATATTTACTTCAGTAATAACGGAAGTCACCTCTGATTTTGTTCTTAGCATTTCCCGTTAACCTTGAATTGTGTTGACTCGTTCATCCTAGCTAGAATCCAGATCAAGCAGCACGATTGATTGCATGTGTCACGTCACTCTTTAGGCGAAAATTGGTTGCCTGTGAGCGCCCTTACCAATTCTTCATGTGACAGCAAAATTATAGATAGGTCATGTGACAGCAAAATCTCAAACATACGGAGGCTTGTTATATGTTAATTATATGTGTAATTCATGGGCCAAACTAATAAATGATTTATAAATGGGTTGATGGATCAGCTCACTTACGGCTCTAGGTAGGACGTGCTTTGGAGGCCAGGCGATCAGGGTATAAACGGAGCGAGGTCGCCATCGGCGATGAAAGAGATGGGATGTCTCCACAAGCGATTTGAAAGGGACGAGGTTCGAGCTGATCGATTTGCTCGATTCAAAGATGTGCTCGGCTTTTTCGGTTGAAAGGAGGGGTAGGGTTGGAATTCCACGTGTTGATTCCGATCAAAGTCGACGGTACAAACAAGAAAGAGATGGGGTGCTAAATACATAAACAGTGAACTTTCTGGTACTATTAAAAAAAAACTTCTGATGCTCTAGAATAATTTTCTCCAAGTTTTAAACACAACCATATTTATCTATACTGCTATAAAAAGCAAAGTTGCACTCATTGCGTCCCCTCTTGCCGCACACAACGTCTATCCTCCAACTTTTTTCTTCCATGGTGCAACTGTCTCCTCCTAAAACCTATCTTTGATCATATGTTACCTTTCAATTCAGTAGTACTCCCTTTGTTTTTCAATGGTTGACGTCCCTCGAACAAAAAATTGCAAGGTAGTACTTTCTCCCTCCCAAAATATAAGTTTTGGGCGGATAAGACGTTTTCCAGTATAACGAATCTGGACAGGGTTTTATCCAGATTCCTTGTCCTAGAAAATGACACGTCTAAATTTATTGTCGTAGAAATGTCCCATCCGTCCAAAACATGCTATATTTTAGGACGGAGGGAACAATATAGATTGGCTCCGCTGCAACATGCCGACATATATATTTATATATTTTCGATCAAATTCAGAAACAGCAAGTTATGTAAAAAAAGTTGGAAGCATTAGAGTAGCTAAGATTCCTGCTGGCCCATCGGCACCAATCGCGACAGGATGATGACGGTGAGAGGATGACGACGCCCCCAACCCCCCTCATCGCTAGAGGATGACGGCGACGCCCTGTCCCCCTTTCTCCCCTACCTTGGCCGTCCTTGCAAGCTAGCGGCGGCGAATCATCGGATGGCCGCAACAAAGTCGTCGTCACTGTCCTCATCGTCTCTACCCCGGGCCAATACAAAAAACGACGCGGCTGGGAGTGGGACACATCTCTGCGTCTCTGCGATGCCCTCATCTCTGCGCTGCGCTGCTGCAGAGAGTCGCACTGCACTGGACTACTGGATTCACTGGACTGAACTCTGCACTGCTTTTGCACTGGACGGCAGTACGTTTCCTGCCTCAGACAAGGTGTACAGCTGTACAAGGTTACACTGATTACTGGGAGCCAAACATGCAAACATGTTTTTTTGAAAAAAGAAAAAGTATGCAAACATGCCGTTCCCTCCCTCTAAACACATACAGAAAACTTTTCAGCAAGAAGAACGCCTTTCACAATGAAGGTCACAAGTACACAGTACTCCATGCAAATTTTGGCCCGAAGCCATGGATAGGCTACAAGGCCTACAATGCAAAGTGGTCTTGTTGGGTGCACCAAATCTAAAGCCACTCAAAATATGTCACTCAAGATCACAATGGGTAGCCTCAGTCTATTGGTGTGGGTACGCGAAATTCCATAAATACCTCCAACTTCACAAAAAAATCCCACACCCACCGCCCAGATCTACCGCCGCCCTCCTTCGCCCAGCTCGCCATCGCCGCCCTCCTCCGCCCAATTCGCCACCGCCCGCCGCCGCCGGCG